>JAJEKV010000828.1:0-83758 GCA_021234155.1 Isoetes taiwanensis | reverse complement strand
GCATCATTATTAATTGTACATGCCAACAGCATTGACATCCATGCCATGGTACTTGGATCAATGAGAATGAATGATTTTTTTTATCGTCATGGGCATGCTTTCAACAAAAATCATGTGCTTCATCAAGTTTTGTTGCCCGTCCAAGAAGATCAATAAAACATGCATAATGGTCCATTGTCTGTTGAATTTCAAGATTTGGCATGCTAATAAAGAAACAACAACCTTCATCCAAAGTAATCTTAAAACCTCCTTTATGATCCCATATTGCGCACATATATCAATAATAACTGGGTATATAAGGCTGAGTTACAATACTCTATTTATCTTGCAGATTCAACTTGGTGCACATTGTTTCACATTTGATCACGTCTATGGTAGCACAGGGTCTCTACCTGAAAATATTTTTGAAGAGTGTGCCGTCCCTCTAGTTGATGGTTTGTTCCAAAGTTCTTGCATATGGATAGGCATGTTCATGTTTTTGAACATTACCTCCACGAGTCCATGCACGTAGTTATGTACTGACAGAGGACTTTTGCTTTCTTGTCATGGTGGGATGGTGGGATCATTCCACAAGTCATGCAAAGGATCTTCAATAAAGTTGACTCCCTGAAGTATAAAACAGATTTTCAAATTCGTGTCTCTTTTATTGAGGTAGGTTTTAGATTGTGAAAGTATGATCATAGCATCTAAGATTTTATGGGAAATTATATGCAGATACTCTAATATTTTATGGAAAACCATATGCAGATACTCAAATAAGAAATTTAGGATCTTCTAGATCCAAATCCTGTGCAGATGTTAAACCTGAGCCATTCAGTGATGGAGTGTTCAGTGTAAGGACAGTTTCTCCGGATGTTACATATATAGTTGCTTCCTACCATTGTGAATGCCAAGGGATTTCAGTTGATGCTGCTCGTGATTCAGTAATTTCCAATGGAAGCCGCCAATCACTCCTTCCACAATGATTCTATCTGAAAGTATAGAGAATGAAAACAAATGCATCTCTTCAAGCACCCATTATCGTTGGGGAATTGATAACGGAAGGTCTAGTTGTGGGCCTGTATTTCACGTGGTTCTCCATTCACATGATGCAATAAATGTAACTAGGCCTCACTTTCATGCATTCATCATCTGCAAACTCCAAATCTTAGAATTCAAATCAAGCATTAACTACCTGAAACAAACCATGCATAAACAAAACACTCATAATCATCACCTACATAACTCCATCAAGACCACACAACGCAACGTACATTCACGAGTCCAAACTTAAAACATAGAAATTCCACCGGACCCCCTTGCATCAATGCTTATATATGGCTATAATTCCTGGGAGAGAGAGAGGCAGGGAGGGAGAGAGGTCTTCATTTAGCTATGGAAATGGGGATTCTTGGCATGTGCATTGCATAAATCTTGCATTTTGAGTTTGGGATCATTGGGTTTTACTTTTTCTTGCGAGATTTGAAGTTAGGCTATGCATCAATATTTTATTCCTCTAGAAAATCTGTTCCTCAGATGCTTGAAGCTCTCTGTGACAAAAAATCGTTCAGAGGTTTTCAAGGAGTTCTCTCATTTCTATGCTAACGAAACATGTATTTTCATTCTCTAGTCTATTAGACTTGTCCTTATGCTTCTGCAATCCTTGTTCCATGCCGAGCATCAAAGATTTCTTCAGGCCAATTCCTATAAGGTCATGGTATCAAGTATTCTATTGTTTTGAAGTAGCAATTTTGAATCATTATAAAAACATGACTTTGAAGAATGATTTAAGCCACTTCACCTTCCGGCCATGGAGGGCAACCCTCCGTGCGGAGCACCTTGTTTATTTTGGCAAACAATGAAACAACCACCTCTTTAAATTGCTACTCAAAGCCCGGCAACGCCGGGCACCATAACTAGTTGATATGCAATTTGGTAATTCTCCCATGTAATATATATAACTTTTAAGAGTACTTATCTAATTTGCCCTAATATTTACATCAAAAGATACAAGTTTGCACATAATTCCTAATGCTTGATCATGCATTCATTTTCTAAAGTTTATAGATCTCACATCATTACTTTACAAATAATTAATGTTAATGCATCAAAATCAACTCCAACTATGCCATCGAATATGACATTACTTACATGATATTCAAAGATCTAGACCCACAACCCTACACATGCATGACGTTGCCCAACACACATTTCTAATTTCTTTAATTTATCAAGAATAATGGCCCATTACCCTTCTACATCATATACACGCTTCCTTCTAAAGCAATCTAGGCACTCCAAACGCTAGAGCATACGAGTAATGGCAAAGAACTATCAACAAGAATTACACATTTATACTTACTTATATTATTAGTTATCAACGAGGGATAACTTAGATTACACATTTATATTTGCTTATTATTATGCCATACGCTGATAATCAGCTTGAGTGAGGAGCGGAAACATAGATAGATTAGATCGAACGATCGATCGATCTAAGTAGATGGATTAGACCGATCGATCTAAGTGCAGCTTCCAACGATGGCACTGGCAGTAGTGAAACCGCCTGTAGCTTGCAAATCCTGTCCATAGGCACCAAACAAATGGGACAGAACCTTACCATCAGAGGTCTTAACCTTGATATCGATGCTCTCAAAGGACCATGCCTTAAAACTATGATGATGTGTAAGTTTAGCAGCACAAATGGATTTTAAGCAAGGCCGATTTTTATACACAAAAGTATCGACATGGTTTGGCTCAAAGTCGTCGCCTGGCTTGTCGAGTTCGGCTATGTCGACCACCTCTGAATCCTCAGAATCATAAATCCGAAGAGATACGTCTGAATCGGTACCGATTCCGCCGGTCCTCACCTTGATCTCCAAAGTGCAATCTCCATCATTCTGTTAAAACAAAACATTCATCATTCATCAATTCTGTCTGTGCATGGCCTAATATTGAACAAATTCTACTCCACCTGAGCTGTTGCCAGGGCAATATGATCCGTAGATGCTTGCCCCCGCGCTGATACATAGACTAACATTAGGAGCACTAGATTCAGCATTAGCAGACTGCCATACAAGGATGATGCCATTGCAATGGTTGAGTCTATGATGCTTTCCCATGGTCTGGTCTGGTCTCATATACTATGGCCTAGGTTCTGCATGCCTTACAAATGGCAAAGAGACATCCAGTCATTTCCCTAGGGTTTCTTCTTCCAGAACGGCTTCCATACAGGGATGATATGATGCCATTGCAATGGTTGAGTGTATGTGAAAATGATGGAAGGAAATTAAGGATGGACTAGAGGACCATAGTCGTATGCTGAGAATGCACTTGGAGAGCAAGCAGTTGAATGCTTTGGGCAAATACAACATGAAGGTGTATGGCCAAATACGGTCACATTTCTTTTTACCTTGTGGCAGCATAGGAGCTCTAGAAAGGGGCCGTCAAATGCACATGGTGCCAGATGCTGTGACATTCTTATTCTTATGCCTACTTCAAGATTATGAGAATGAAATATGGCATTGTACCAAGCATACATCATTATGCTTGTATGATTGATCTTTTCGCAGTTGTACAAGGGAATTGAATTGATCAGATCTGTAGACTGTTCTTTGTCTAGAGCTTTGCAGAAGAGAGATATTTTCAGCATGTGGTTGAAATCAGCCCTGAAAATGCTGTTCTCAATTCACATGGAAGCCATGGCACTGGATATGCATATGTGTGCAAATCCTTGTTACGTTTAAGCAGAGGTTAGTGCATTTTTTCTCCAATTCATGTTGCAATTTTGTCCTCCTGACTTTGTTCTTCTATGGCTAAGTTATTTGATTGAAATATGTTGGGCAAGTGGACCCGAGTTTGCTGCACTTAAATGTAGGTATTTAAATGGCTGTAGTTTGTTAAGAACCTCATACTCTTAATCTGTTCATGATGCAATCAACATTGGGTTTGGTTTGTTGTACACTTATTCCTGCATAGAAGTTCTCGTCTATGAATCATAATATAGCAAAGTGCAGTGAATCAAGCCCACAAAGGAAATTTTAGAAGACAGAGTTAAGAAGAGTGAGCGCTTTGATATTCCTGTGAGAAATGTTATAGCTGAATAGTTCGTCCCTACTCATTTTACTGATCTGTAATGCAAAACAAGACTAAGACCTTGAAGATCAGACAATCCACCCACACATTTTCTCTTTGTTTTTGAGGAGCTTATTTTGGTAATGATCAAATGTGAGGCAATTTATTGCATACACTGCTACTAGTATCAGAAGCTATGAAATATTCTCTTTCTCGCAAACGAATCTGAGGTTGGCCATTTAATGATGAAACTTACTGCAAGCCTGCATGGTTGTAGCCATAAATCTGAACATTACTGAATATTTATTGTACTAATAAGCTTCGATGTAGGAGCTGCCATTCAACAGCACTTCCTACTTCCTATGGAAGTTTCTATAAGATCGACAGTTCTTATGGCATTAGTTAGGATTGTGTATTTGCGTCATCTGTCAAGTAAAAGATCAGAAAGCATAACAGTAACTATCGTCTCAAAGAGACTGGATTGGTGCAAAGGAATTAACTGCACAAGATTGTACCAATAATATTGTCTTATGCCATGAAAACTTTGCTAGCAAATTGTGGGTTTAAAATATCATTTAGCCTTCACAATACAATATGTTATGTGGAATGGAAAGGGGGAAGGCATTCTTGCCAGCCCCCTGACCTGCATAGTCAGGGGGCTGGCAAAAATGCCTGACCCCTTTCCATTGCACTACGTCAAGGTAAGCTCCTTGATCCGATTCTGCAGGTTTATGCGAGGCTATTTGTCATTATAGAGAAGAATGAATCAAGAAAATGACGGAAGACTCATCCACTTACCTTGACGTAAAGTATATATGAGTTGTTCAAATTTCTCATGATTTCTTTCCATTTATGCAATCTTGGAAGTGGTTTTGAAGCCCATTGTTTAGTTTCCACTGGTAGTACATGATTAGGGATGTGTCAAATACTTCTCGAACCTCCTTAATAATTCCTTGATAACCTCCTTAATAATTCCTTGATAATTACATTCCAAGAGACAATGTCTTTAGTTCTTCTTAATGTAAGCGCTTTTTGCAATCTTATTATGGATTTCTCTAGCCTTGTCTAAAGCGCCTATGCTCTCACAAGCTCTTAAGCTGCAAACATATGTAATGTCATTAGGAATTGAATTGAATTGGTTTTTAACATCCTCGGAGACCAATTGGTCCTCGGCGGCCAATTGATCAATGGGACACAATACAATCTATAGCATTCAATTTGCATCTGCCCAAAGAATTCATGTCTTCACTATTTTTTACTCCAATATGTTGGAAGCCATGACAGTTATGGATACACGGACTTAGTTGTGTCCTCTGGGGCAGTATTGAATTATCCTACACAATTGTACAGTCTACCAGCATACTTATTCTCGAAAACCCTTCGGGGCAGGGTTTTTTAATCCTGACAGTAATACGCTTGCTGCTCTCTTTTTGTTTGGGTTCCATAGGCCAATTGGTCTCAGTGTGGTGTATTTCGACAATCTGCTTGGTCTTTGTATTCTTTCTATCAGGATTTGGTCCATTGCAATGAATGTGTCACTATATCTTTAAAGCTCCCAATTTGGTGCACTTTCTAATTGCAAATATAATTCAATTTTCCTTGATTGCCTAAGCACCCATCTCAACAGCAACATAAGGATAAACAATAAAATGCTTTTTGATGATTATAGTGACAAGCTTTCTGACCATTACCCTGACGAAAGTCCTAACGATAACACTGACGAATATTTTGACGATTCAGGTGACGAAAACTGCGACGAAAAACCTGACACAAATAACGACAAACAATCTACCGCTTTATCTGACGATTTGTGTGATGCTGCTTATGACGCATTTCCCCACGATTTTGTTGACGCTATATCTGATGTTTTTTTTACGCTATTTCTGACGTTTATTCTGACGCTTTTTCTGACACTTAGCGTCAGAAAAATCGTCGATTTTTTTGATAACCAATCGTCAGATAATATTCGTCAGGTAAATCGTCAACCAGTAGGCGCTGGACAGTTGCCTGTTTTATGAACACCATCTAACGATTTTTCTGACAAAAAATGCTCATTGTAGTGGAACAAATAGATCATTTTTTGAGCCATACTTCTTCTTACTTTTTTCAGTGAATAGTGATCCCAAGTGCACAGATGTGGTGGTGATCTGATACATCTCTCCCAAATGCTCGTGTAATTCTGCATTCCTCCTTTCTCTGCTAAAGAGCTAAGGCTCCATGCCATTTATAAACCTTGACTAGAGGGTTACTTGAATTGTTATTCTAGAATGTTTCAGACATGTTCTAAGTAAGCATTCAACATAAAACATTTGTCTATCTATTGTTGCTTGTTAGTTTCTGTATAGCGGCTCACATTCTATTGTTCTTGGATAAAGCATTTTGCTCCACCAAAAAACAATGCAAACGCCAAAAACGCAACAACCTAATCCAAATACCCAATCCAACCCACCCCTTTCCCAAGCCTGTATTACCGCTAGTTTTTTAATTGGGCCACATATCTGTCAATAATATAAAGGAACTTATCACACATTGGCCCATAGAATACAAATCAAAAAGAAAATGAACACAAAGAAGCAAACCATATTATAACCTCAAATCTGCAAAGAACAAACTGATGTTACCTCTCCCGAAAAAAATGGGTCTCCATATTTCTTCCATAGTCTGATGTCCATATTCATGTCTAGATTAGGTGCAAAAATTGCATCTATATCGTGCATGTAGACCCAATAGCAGAAGACTTAAGTTCATCATAACAGTTCTAAATATAAAGGTACCACATCTGAGTCCAGGCATATGCAATGATAAAAAATCACATGCTTAGTATTTTGAAAAGCTCTTTTATAGCAGGCCATCCTTTATAATGTAGCATCGCAGTAAATTGCCTGTGCATACAACGATTGACTCTAAATGGTAAGGAATCTTTGCAAGCAATCAATTTCATTTCCTCGGAATGCATGAAGATTTAGTTAAGAGGCTAAACAAATGTTTGAATGGGATGAAAATAGCTGATTGGGATTATGGCCTAGAGAATAGGGACGAAGTGAAGAAATAAAGGCACATTGCAAAATAAAGCCTTCTTTATGGAATTGAATTTGAAGCAAGATTCCTGGAGCATGTCAGAATGGTAGAATTGCCCCTGGATACAACTATTGACTCTAAATGATAAAGGCTTTTTGCAAACAATGAATTTGAATTTATAGAGATACAATTTTGGAAAGGAGTGAAGAAATAATGGCATGTTGCAAAATAAAGCCTTGTTTACGGAGTTGAATTTGGAGCAAGGCTCCTAAAGTATGTCAGAATAGCAGGAGAAAGTATCATATGATGGTGGTGACGTCCATATATGCACACAATTCTTGAAAGCACTCTTGAGAACAAAAAAGTCGCTGCTCTTATGCTCTTGTTAATGCCTCTTTGCTTCGAATGGCCATGGGTACACAAACATATAACCTTCATAACTATATGACTCTTGCCCAACTATTTTGTGATTGGCCGTATCGATGGCCATAAGCAACTAAGGGAAAATAGTTCAGAGTCTTTTCACCAAATTAAGGGCTAAATACCAACTGTGGCAACCAATTAGTCTTGCTTGTGTGGCCAACGTATCTCAAAATCTTAAAGATGGCTATTTCAATTATGGCCACACTTTAAAAAATGCATAAATCTCCAATCCTTTCTAAACCTTTCTCAAAAAGCAAATCCATATCCTACTCTGCCCATTGACTTCAAATAAACTCTAGACTCTCTTCTACAATAGGCGATTATCAGAGGACATGCAAAGTTTCATTGAAATCAGACCGTCTAAATTGCAATATCGAATTCGATGGCTCAAAATTCAAGTTGAGAACATATACACTCAAAATCCCTCTAGTATATCGACGACCATAATCAACCGAGGGAAAGCAGTTCAGAGCTTTTTCATCAAACTGAGGGCTAAATACCAACTCTGACAACCAATTTGTCCTGCTTGTCAGGCCAGCATATCTTAAAATCTAAAAGCATGATATTTCGATTATGGCCACGCTTTAGAAATTGTGTAATTCTCCAATCCTTTTCTAAATCTTTCCCTAAAAGCAAATCCATATCCTACTCTGCCCATCATCTTCTCTTCTAAAAGAGGCTGTTTTCAGAGGACATGCAAAGTTTCATTGAAACCAGACCATTTAAATTGCAGTTACTTATGGCCGTCGATATATCAAAGGGATTTTGAGTGTATGGCATCAACTTCAAAATCAAAATTGAAGTTGATGCCATACACTCAAAATCCCTTTGATATATCGACGGCCATAAGCAACTGAGGAAAAGCAGTTCAGAGCCTTTTCACCAAATTGAGGGCTAAATACCAACTGGCAACCGATTAATTCTGCTTGTGAGGCCAACATATCTCAAAATCTGAAAGAGGGGTATTCTGATTATGGGCATGCTTTAAAAATGCGTAAATCTCCAATCCTTTCTAAATCTTTCCCCCAAAGCAAATCCATATTCTACTCCACCCAAGCATCAGGATGGTTGGGTGGAGCCAAGCATTTCATTTAGCATCATGATGGTTGTTGTGGTCCATCTGGAAGCGTAAAAGACTGTGTATCTTTCAGGGTTTGGATATTCCTCCTGCAGTTGTCCTCCAGGACGCACAAGCTAGAATCGCTAAGGCATACCATTGTTCTTCGCTTGGTCCTGCCAAGCGACAGTTGATATTTGAGTGTGTTGTCTTATGCATAGGCTGGTGGTTCTACTCAGTGGGTCATGATTATCCTCTGAGACTTTATTCCCGCCTCTACATTTGTATTTTGCTTTTGGTTTGGAGTTTCAATAAAGTTTGTCGTTCTTCAAAAAAAAAAAAAAAAAAAAAAAAAAATTCTACCCATCATTTTCAAATAAGCTCTAAACTCTCTCTTCTAAAAGAGGCGGTTATCAGAGGACATGCAAAGTTTCATTGAAATCAGAATGTCTAAATTGCAATATCTAATCTGACGACTCAAAATTGAAGTTGATGACAGTCAAAATTCCTGTGGTATGTATAAAGAATAAAGATGATGATATTGATATGCAATTTGGTAATTCTCCCATGTAATATAACTTTTAAGAGTACTTATTTGATTTGCCTTAATATTTACAACAAAAGATACAAGTTTGCACATAATTCCTATGCTTGATCATGCATACATTTTCTAAAGTTTATAGATCTCACATCATTACTTTACAGCATCATCATCCATGACCAGAATGTGTACTCCTAGAACTTTTTGCTTGATGTGCTTATCCAACATGGGCGTGAAAAAGAGACAGTTTCTTTGTTTAGGAAAATGCAGGTCAAAAATTCTGCCAGATACGTTTGCCTATTCCAGTATTTTTTCTGCTTATACTATCAATTTTGCTGCAATAGCAAAGGGCTATACTCTTCTCACCAAGTCTAAAATGTGCACAAGAGGCATCCCGTTTTCCTAATTGTTATTCTAATGTGTTGCATGCTATGCAAAGTATATATGATAGAAGACTGTTGTACACCTCTTAGTTACATTCTGAAAGTATTGTTGGAATTATATCTGGTAAAATTCTAATCTGCGGTGGTTAAAAACATTGTCTATATATGGCATTTAAGTCCACCTGGATTGCCTAGATCCAACACCAAGGTGCATGCTTAAATTGAAAAGGCATCAAGAGTGGCCAAGTTCAGGACATATGTTGAGCAAATCAAATGATGAACTTCAGATCCATAACAATTGATTGTTTAAAGTTCCTTGATTTCCTTCATGTTGAATGTCATTCATAACGGACAAGGTTCTTACAAATAAAGAAGAGTAATGTGAATGTATGAAACATATTTAGAAAGTTGATGCTGGCCTGGCTGTCCTAGAAGAAGGTTTGCTTCTTCATAGTACTATTGTCGAAAGCAAATCAAAGTTTGATGTTGTGTTAGGAACTTCTCTTTTGAAGATGTATGGAAAGTGTCAAAGTGTGGAATATGCTTACATGGTTTTCGATCAAATGCTGCAGAAAAATAAAGCATCCTAGAATGCTATGATGGCAGTGTATGCTCAAAATAGGCAAGATCTGGATGCCCTTTTAATTTTTAGGCAAATGTGCCTACAAGGTTTCCATTCAGACCAAGTGAATGTCACCACTATGCTTGATAGCTCTGCATCCATGCTTGCTAATCACAAGAGCACACGATGGTTTTGGATGTTTTTGGAATAATGGGTTATCGAAATAAAATTTCATGGAATTTCCATGTATGCTCAATATAGAAATGTGAAAGGATATTTAAAAAAAAAAAACTTTTTCAATATGTATTTAGAACTTGCCTATATTGTCTCTATGACAGGTTGTCCAAACATAGTTTGAGTTCATGGAATGCTATGACATGTCAATTCTGGTAGCATGTAAAGTCTGACATTGGGGATAACGCAAATCATGTTATTTCCACCACATTACAGGGATACGAAGGAGAGAAAAGAAAGAAAGAAACTAAAGGGCCATGGAAATTATTATTGTCACCGAAATGAATAAGATAATACAAAATGTGCACACACACTATCGCCTATCTTGAAAAAGCCCTCAAGCTTCCGTCTGGCATATACTTTGTTATTATGCTATAGGCACCTTGTTGCATGCTGCCACAAACTGCATAGATATTGGATGGAATCAGTAATATGTAGCTTTGAAATTTTAGTTATTGTATCTCAACTCAAGCTTAAATTTACAGAAACTTATCTATCTGAGAAACCCATTAACTCTTTTATGTTAATCTTCTTTGCTGAGCAAGTAAGATAATCCTATTTGCTGAGCTAGTAGAACAATCCTATTTTTTTATGCAAAATACTGAACATAACTAAGATTCTAAAGCCTGCATTTGTGTGTGGAATGCGGTAAAGGCTTGCCTTGAACTGATCAAAACTTCTAAACAATTACATAGAAAGGATAAAACAAAAAACCCATTGATCTAATTAACAAATAAAACTTGATTAAACAAGGGAGAGGTAGATTTGGAAAAGCAAATACAAGTATGCCAAACCAAATAAGCCTTCAAAATGAAAAGCATAAGAGATTTGGCTAAATAGAACTTGCCTTCATTATATTCCGATGCTAAAGCTTGAAAAGCAAGGAAACCTCATGAATGTGGTGTATTTCGACAATCTGCTTGATCTTTGTATTCTTTCTATCAGGATTTGGTCCATTGGAATGAATGTGTCACTATAGCTTTAAAGCTCCCAATTTGGTGCACTTCCTAATTGCAAATATAATTCAATTTTCCTTAATTGCTTAAGCACCCATCTCAACAGCAACGTAAGGAAAAACAATAAAATGCTTCTTGACAATTATAGTGATGAGCTTTCTGACCATTATCCCTGATTAAAGTCCTAACGATAATACTGACGAATATTTTGACGGTTCAGGTGACGAAAACTGCGACGAAAAACCTGACACAAATAATAACGAACAATCTAACGCTTTATCTGACGATTTGCGTGACGCTGCTTATGACGCATTTTTCCACGATTTTGTTGACGCTATTTCTGATGTTTTTTTTTATGCTATTTCTGACATTTATTCTGACGCTTTTTCTGATACTTAGCGTCAGAAAAATCGTCGATTTTTTTGATAACCAATCGTCAGATAATATTCGTCAGGTAAATCGTCAACCAGTAGGCTCTAGATGTTGTGTTAGGAACTTCTTTTTTGAAGTTGTATGGAAAGTGTCAAAGTGTAGAATATGCTCACATGGTTTTCGATCAAATGCTGCAGAAAAATAAAGCATCCTAGAATGCTATGATGGCAGTGTATGCTCAAAATAGGCAAGATCTGGATGCCCTTTTAATTTTTAGGCAAATGTGCCTACAAGGTTTCCACTCAGACCAAGTGAATGTCATCACTATGCTTGATAGCTCTGCATCCATGCTTGCTAATCACAAGAGCACACGATGGTTTTGGATGTTTTTGGAATAACGGTTATCGAAATAAAATTTTATGGAATTTCAACTATTTTGTGATTGACCTTATCGATGGCCATAAGCAACTAAGGGAAAACAATTCAGAGTTTTTTTACCAAACTGAAGGCTAAATACCAACTGTGGCAACCAATTAGTCTTGCTTGTGTGACCAACATATCTCAAAATCTTAAAGATGGCTATTTCAATTATGGCCACACTTTAGAAAATGCATAGATCTCCAATCCTTTCTAAACCTTTCTCAAAAGGAAAAATAATAAAATGCTTCTTGATGATTATAGTGATGAGCTTTCTGACCATTACCTTGATGAAAGTCCTAACGATAACACTGACGAATATTTTGACGATTCAGGTGACGAAAAATACGACGAAAAACCTGACACAAATAATGACGAACAATCTAACGTTTATCTGACGATTTGTGTGACGTTGCTTATGACGCATTTTCCCACAATTTTGTTGACACTATTTCTGATGTTTTTTTACGCTATTTCTGACGTTTATTCTGACGCTTTTTCTGACACTTAGCGCAGAAAAATCGTCGATTTTTTTGATAACCAATCGTCAGGTAAATCGTCAACTAGTAGGCTCTGGACAGTTGCCTGTTTTATGAACACCATCTGACGATTTTTCTGACAAAAAATGCCCATTCTCTTGTAGTGGAACAAGTAGATCATTTTTTGAGCCATACTTCTTCTTACTTTTTCCAGTGAATAGTGATCCCAAGTGCGCAGATGTGGTGGTGATCTGGTACATCTCTCCCAAAATGCTCGTGTAATTCTGCATTCCAACTTTCTCTGCTAAAGAGCTAAGGCTCCATGCCATTTACAAACCTTGACTAGAGGGTTACTTGAGTTGTTATTCTAGAATGTTTCTGACATGTTCTAAGTAAGCATTCAACATAAAAAAATTGTCTATCTATTGTTGCTTGTTAGTTTCTGTATAGAGGCTCACATTCTATTGTTCGTGGATAAAGCATTTTGCCCCATCAAAAAACAATGCAAACGCCAAAAAACGCAACAACCTAAGCCAAATACCCAATTGAACCCACCCCTTTCCCAAGCCTATATTACCGCTAGTTTTTTAATTGGGCCACATATTTGTCAATAATATAAAGGAACTTATTGCGCATTTGCCCATAGAATACAAATTAAAAAGAAAATGAACACAAAGAAGCAAATCATATTATAACTTCAAATCTGCAAAGAACAAACTGATCTTACCTCTCCCCCAAAAAAATGGGTCTCCATATTTCTTCCATAGTCTGATGTCCATATTCATCTCGTGCATGTAGATCCAATAGCAGAAGACTTAAGTTCATCATAACAGTTCTAAACATAAAGGTACCACTTCAGAGTCCAAGCATATGCAATGATAAAAAATCACATGCTTAGTATTTTGAAAAGCTCTTTTATAGCAGACCATCCTTTATAATGTAGCATCGCAGTAAATTGCCTGTGCATACAACGATTGACTCTAAATGCTAAGGAATCTTTGCAAGCAATCAATTTCAATTCCTCAGAATGCATGAAGATTTAGTTAAGAGGCTAAACAAATGTTTGAATGGGATGAAAATAGCTGATTGGGATTTAGAGAATAGAACCGAAGTGAAGAAACAAAGGCACATTGCAAAATAAAGCCTTCTTTACGGAATTGAATTTGAAGCAAGGTTCCTGGAGCATGTCAGAATGGCAGAATTGCCCCTGGATACATCTATTGACTCTAAATGGTAATTACTTTTTGTAAACAATGAATTTGAATTTATAGAGATACAATTTTGGAAAGGAGTGAAGAAATAATGGCACGTTGCAAAATAAAGCTTTGTTTACGGAGTTGAATTTGGAGCAAGGCTCCTAAAGTATGTCAAAATAGCAGGAGAAAGTGTCATATGATGGTGGTGACGTCCATATATGCACACAATTCTTGAAAGCACTCTTGAGAGCAAAAAAGTGGCTGCTCTTATCCTCCTATTAATGCCTCTTTGCTTCGAATGGCCATGGGTACACAAACATATGACCTTCATAACTATATGACTCTTGCCCAACTATTTTGTGATTGGCCTTATCGATGGCCATAAGCAACTAAGGGAAAACAATTCAGAGTTTTTTTACCAAACTGAAGGCTAAATACCAACTGTGGCAACCAATTAGTCTTGCTTGTGTGACCAACGTATCTCAAAATCTTAAAGATGGCTATTTCAATTATGGCCACACTTTAAAAAATGCATAAATCTCCAATCCTTTCTAAACCTTTCTCAAAAAGCAAATCCATATCCTACTCTGCCCATTGACTTCAAATAAACTCTAGACTCTCTTCACAATAGGCGATTATCAGAGGACATGCAAAGTTCCATTGAAACCAGACCGTCAAAATTTTAATATCAAATTCGATGGCTCAAAATTCAAGTTGAGGACATATACACTCAAAATCCCTTTAGTATATCGACGGCTATAATCAACCGAGGGAAAATAGTTCAGAGCTTTTTCACCAAACTGAGGGCTAAATACCAACTATGGCAATCAATTTGTCCTGCTTGTCAGGCCAGCAAATCTCAAAATCTAAAAGAGGGGTATTCCGATTATGGCCACGCTTTAAAAATTGCGTAATTCTCCAATCCTTTTTTAAATCTTTCCCCAAAAGCAAATCCATATCCTACTCTGCCCATCATCTTCAAATAAACTATGGACTCTCTCTTCTAAAAGAGGCTGTTGTCAGAGGACATGCAAAGTTTCATTGAAATCAGACCATCTAAATTGCAGTATCTAATTCGATGGTTTAAGATTGAAGTTGATGCCATACACTCAAAATCCCTTTGATATATCGACGGCCATAAGCAACTGAGGAAAAACAGTTCAGAGCCTTTTCACCAAACTGAGGGCTAAATACCAACTGGCAACCAATTAGTTCTGCTTGTGAGGCCAACATATCTCAAAATCTGAAAGAGGGGTATTCCAATTGTGGCCATGCTTTAAAAATGCATAAATCTCCAATCCTTTCTAAATCTTTCCCCCAAAGCAAATCCATTTTCTACTCCACCCATAATTTTCAAATAAACTCTAAACTCTCTTCTAAAAGAGGTGCTTATCACAGGACATGCAAAGTTTCATTGAAATCAAAATGTCTAAATTGCAATATCCAATCTGATGACTCAAAATTGAAGTTGATGATATACAGTCAAAATCCCTATGGTATGTATAAAGAATAAAGATGATGATATTGATATGCAATTTGGTAATTCTCCCATGTAATAACTTATCTAATTTGCCCTAATATTTACATCAAAAGATACAAGTTTGCACATAATTCCTAATGCTTGATCATGCATTCATTTTCTAAAGTTTATAGATCTCACATCATTACTTTACAAATAATTGTTTTTATGCATTGTAATGTTAATGCATCAAAATCAACTCCAACTATGCCATCGAATATGACATTACTTACATGATATTCAAAGATCTAGACCCACAACCCTACACATGCATGACGTTGCCCAACACACATTTCTAGTTTCCTTAATTTATCAAGAATAATGGCCCATTACCCTTCTACATCATATACACGCTTCCTTCTAAAGCAATCTAGGCACTCCAAACGCTAGAGCATACGAGTAATGGCAAAGAACTATCAACAAGGATTACACATTTATATTTATTTATATTATTAGTTATCAACGAAGGATAACTTAGATTAGACATTTATATTTGCTTATTATTATGCCATACGGGATAATCAGCTTGTGTGAGGAGCGAAAACATGAATAGATTAGATCGAGCGATCGATCTAAGTAGATGGATTAGACGATCGATCTAAGTGCGACTTCCAACGATAGCCTTTGGCGGTGGTGACACGCTTTGTAGCTTACAAAATCCTATCCATAGGCACCAGGATTACTGCGGTTTATCGCGAGGCTATTTGTCATTATAGAAAGAATGAATCAAGAAAATGGCCGGAGACTCATCCACTTACCTTGAGGTAAGTATATGAGTTGTTTCTAGATTACTACATATAGTTGCGAGGAGTTAGGCGCTATACATTGTTGCAACCTTGAGTTATTTCATGCTTTTAGAAAGAAGATCATAGGAGTTTTGCATGTTTTGCGTATTTTTAAATCGTTTGTTTTAGGGCCCGAATGGCCCAAATTTTTAGTATAACAACTAACACATAATTATCATTAACATTAATTAATACAACCATTGGGTCCAACACATTTAAATTAAAATCCCCCCAAACCCCTTTGGTTTGGGTGCATATATTTCACAGGGGGTGACTCGGCAACGCAGAGGCGTTGGATAGGCATATTCACCTCTTATTCCTTAATCTACACCAGATGCGTAAAGTTCCTCGTTTGTGGGGTATGCAAGTACAAAAATTGCTATACTGTATAACAAGATTTGCAAAATACTATAAGATTTCAAGCAAAATACTATATGGTGTTGATTTTGTGCGTGCAAAATATAATTATAAGGGCTCTCACGCCCTCGTCACCCAGTGTGAATATGCACCCAAACCAAAGGGGGTTTAAGGGGATTTTAATTTAAATGTGTTGGACCCAATGGTTGTATTAATTAATGTTAATGATAATTATGTGTTAGTTGTTATACTAAAAATTTGGGCCATTCGGACCCTAAAAAAACAAGCGTCAAAAATCAAAAAACATGCAAAACTCCTATGATCTTCTTTCTAAAAGCATGAAATAATGTGTTGCAACAATGTATAGCGAGTCTAACTCCGCAACTATATGTAGCAATCTAGAAACATGTACCATGGAATTAAAAAGGGAATATTTTTGTTATGCAAGCCATGAGAACACCTTGGACAACCCAAGCCGATCACATTGCGAGAATGTGACATGTGAATCTAACCGCGAAGAACACCATACACAAAGAACTTCGGTAACATCAAGCAATAAACCCATTCGATCATTGGTACATAAATGACTCAATTTATAGTGCTTCTAAAAAAATCAGAGAGAATGGAACATTAAATCTTATAGAGGCTACATTGTGCAAAGGCCAATATAAAGCCACGTAATTTACAAGCAAAGGAATGATAGTTCAGAACAACAAAAGCAAAATGCACATTCGTTGCATTTGCTTTCAACAACAAAGCTTCAAATTTTAGAAGCTCAAATGCCAAATTTTGTTCATGCCCAGTCATGAAACTGAATAGGTGCTCGGTTTACGTTTCATTGCTAAAATCACCAAACGCAATCAATGCTTCTATACGCATTCTGAAGCAATGGAGTTATATTACGCTTCTAATTAGGGTTTTACGCAATAATTATGGAGAAAGGAAAGCAGCAAGCTTTTACAAGATATCAACACGAAAGGAAAAAAAGGAACGCCTCGATAAAGCTAAGCTAACCTAGTGAATGACGCAAGGGGCTGCAATTGAGTTCCGTGATTCCATCTTGCGGGGCTGTTAGTGGAAACACGCAAATGAGCCAATGAATTAGGCCAAGTAATTTGTGAATGCACATCAGGCCGATTAACGATTTAGCTTGGGAATGGAAATTGAGCTTCAAATAAAACCATGGCCAAAGAGGATCTTTCTTCTATGTTCCTCCGGCCTGCAGTATGAATCGTAGAACTCTTTGCAAGAAAGAAAGAAAGAGAAACAAATGGGGGCTAACCTATTTCATGCTTTAATGCTCGATACACCTACAAAATCCGGTGCCGGCATAGCCTAGATGGATTTATTTAGCAATGGGAAATATCAACTGTGACATGGGATATAATGAGTTGGACAACCGATGGATACAAGGCAAGGGAGATCTTCGCTCGCTATAGAAATTGGTTAAAGTTAGAAATAAGCGAAAATCTACAGATTGTGCTATGGTGAGACTAATCAACTACCGAAGATCTGAGTACATACAAGCTCCGGGATGGAAGGGGGTGGGCCGCAAGGATTTGAAATAATATGGGAGATGATGGGCCCAAGCCACCATGCAAGGGGATTGTTCAGAATTCACAGGGATAATTCCGCACTCATGCAAACGCGACCACGAGATTGTAGATCTTTACTGCCGATGCTCGATGGTTTGAAACCGCAAATTGCCGCAGAAATGGAGTCTTTATCTAATGCACGGTCTGCGGATGTGGATGTCGCGGTGCACCTCCAACACCACCGCTATCCCCTTGGAATTTCAGCTTTGCTGGACCCGCCCCTGTTACCCCGCAGCCCCAAAGCGGGTTTACGGCATTCCCGAAGCCATGCTATGGAACTATCTCTTTGTGATCTACTCTACTCTCCGATTGGGGCGACATAACCTTACCTAAAAATTGGCCCAAAAGGGCAATAGTTGCACACAAAGTCTTTGATTTGGTCCAACCCGGACACACTAACATCTAGCAACAACCAACCCGGCACAGCCCTAAAGCGCCACCAGCCGAACCCTAAAATATGTAGCTTCAATACTTCGTGCCTCTGGCCGTTCCATTCCACATGCCATAGCCATAGCTGCCTAGCCGCCATAACCATCATCGGTGAAATGAAGAGAGATATGAAATCGTGGCGCTTTGAAGCCAGCATCGAGAGGAGATGCTAAATCGAGAGTCTGAAGAGGAGATGCGACATCGTGGTCATCAAAATTTTAGAGCAAAACATTACGTTCCCCGGAATTGGCTGGAATAGCCCGATGATTTGCCATGGCTGCCACATGCTCGTGCAAAATAGGGAAAAAGGTGTTTCGTGCCCTAAAATGCTATCCACGAGGCTTGCATGTTCAGCCCCTAAAATAAAAAGAGGGCTTTGTTGTGAGCCCTTGGATGTTGGAGCATTGAAAAAAAAAAAAAACTAAATCAACGACTAAGAAATGGTGCGCTCTAGATATACGCATTAGTACATCCATTTGAATACGCCATGAAATCTTAAGAAAACCTTTGTGAAAAGCGTACAAAAACACAAAGAAAACCCCCTGTTATTATGCTACATATTGCAATCTTGGAAGTGGTTTTGAAGCGCATTGTTTAGTTTCCATTGGTAGTACATGATTAGGGATGTGTCAAATACTTCTCGAACCTCTGAATAATTCCTTGATAACCTCCTTAATAATTCCTTGATAATTACATTCCAAGAGACAATGTCTTCCCTCCCTCCCCAACAAAAACAAAAAAGGGGAGGGGGAAGGGGAGGAAACAAATGGAATACATGGTAGCTTGACATGTGGCTCGATTTCACTTTTCGTTTTTCCTTCCACAGCTGATCACATGAACATGCCTTCCTCTTGGTATGTTCTCTTAATGTATGACTTATGTTGGTCATTATCTTATGAAATTGTTGGAGCACACAACCAACTTCATAGCATTATACCATATCGTTATATTTATATTCATTGAATGTTGTTTTCTAGTTAATATTGCTCAACTATTGGACCTGCACTACTGCTCCACTATGACCATCTTTCATACATCGCAAATCTCCTATCAGTGGCATGATTAGGTTCAACTCAAGTGAATGGATTTGATGCATTTTTTGTTCCCCTCATTTTACACTCATCATCTAAAGGAAGCATTGGGACTTCATATGCATTGACAGATAACTAGGACCTTAACTCATCAGATGTTGTATCCCAAATTCAAGAGCTGGGTTATAACTTGGAGTATGTCTTTGAGATCTCTGAAGATTGAGATGGCATATCTAGTTATATTTTTTTCTAAATTCTCTATTTTTTGCTTTTGAATATCCCAAACTCATCTCGCTACAGTGTTGTGCACCTGCATCACTTTGCTAATTTTATCATTTATTGTATTTCTTGGCATGTCAAGTAGTATGAAAAATGGTTCTTCGTTATGTTTCCCGATTTCATGAGGACAAAACAATAAGTGCTTGTTTTAATAATGCCTGGGAGGATAATATCAGCATTGAGACTTTTCCATTGCAACTGTACATGGCTGAGATTGTGCCCTTGGTGTGTACAAGACTTGCTTCATCATCATGGATAGAGAAGAAAATGGTACGTATTCAGTCTCACCTATTCCCATGTTTGTTAAGCATTGGATGAATTTTTAATATTAATATGATACTATGACTAGTAGTAATGCATGTCATCTTTTAGTGACACGTCAACATTTGTCATTATATAAAGGGTATTTTTTGGAATCTCCTTATGGATTATGAATATTTGTAAATCTTTTGATTTTTCCAACTTGTTTGTTGAAGGTCTAGAATAATAGATAATACAATGTGTTATCCTTTTAATACATCTAAGTAAAAGCTGTTTGTATGTTTTTTTTATTAAAATGGTCGTGACCCTTCATTGATTAAGTGTGCTTGTTCTTCACTACCGTAGATGGTCTTTTCCATTTCGGATGCTCTGGGACTAACTCCTTCACACATTCTGCCATTTTTTTTTTCTTCCCTAGTTCAATGGTTGTTTGTGTGCAGTGGATGTCTTAGTTCCTTGTAGCTAAAGAAAAAGCAATTGAACATGATTCTTGGAGGTGGCATTTGTAACCTGATCAGTTCTACAGGAGGGTAACTGCAAGCCAAGTGTTCTTAGACTACCAGAATAGGGTAAAAGCCATCAAATAGTTTTATGGATGAGCTGTAGATATATGTTCCTTTATTAAACTTTTGTGATGTCCCCTACTCGTATACGATGCCCCGATCGTATAGAGCTGGAGTTCATCCTTTTTGACAGTGCAAGCTCGCTACCACGAGGCCGTCCACCTGTCATTGGGCTCTTGATGGTGAGCAAGAATCCAACGGGAAAGAATGGACGTGTCATTCATCTCGCCTCCCTCGAGATCTACCTAGCTACAGAAGCACATCAAACATGAGCACATAGCATCAAATAACATAATATCCACCTCGAAAGGTGGCTCACCATAATATAACATCTGTAACGAAACCATCAGTAGCATTAACATAAGGGGAATCCTACCCAAGGCTCAGACTCAAGGGGATCGACTGACAGCTCGAGTCTCCAGAGGTCAAAGCAGACAGAGTTCATAACAATGGACTTGGTTGGCATAGAACATGGTCAATGGGTAGTCCACTCCATCCGCCCCTCCTGTGCATACTTTACAGATAGGTTGATAAGTCTTGGAGCCTGACCATAGCCTGCCGGGTGCATAGCCAAAGGGGCTACTTTTGAATTACATTGAGGCAGAAGGGGATCACTCCCCGCCAGAAGATGCATGCCAGTTACAGGCAGGCTAGAGAGCCGCGGCTCGTCTTCGACTTCAACCCCATTGAAGATGATGCATCACCCAAGAGGTGTCGAGCCCATACCTTGTCCACACTCAGTGGCAAGCTATTAGGCCTCATCCACAGTGTTCCCGGTAGACTTTACACACCAGAGGGATCAACTATAACCAGACAAGTGGGCTAATCTAGAATCATCAACTAAGAAGGCTCTGGGTCTCTACCCCCCTTCCCAATATACAAGAGTGCTCACAGAGATCAACCATAATCATCCATAGAACTGAAAAATAGAATATCATCTAATCTATCTACATAAGCATACATGGTTAGGTTCTTTCATTAGAGGCTGAGATCTCAGAATCTATAGGTCCTCTAAGGCTAATAGAAGATGCTAACTCGGCCTAATGATGGTCGGGAAGTTAGATTTGCACAACAGATTGACAATATACTGGGTCCTTGGCTCTCCAACTCCACGAAGGATGTCCACGCTCTCGATCTGGCATGAGACGATTGAATGCCCGTGGTCTATTGGGAAATGCGGGCTTTGCGACATTTGGCAAAGCAGAATGGCACAGGCGCTTGATCAAACAGGCTCTTGGAGACTGGAATCCGAAAAAGGGACACTTTTAGGGTTCTTGCCTCTTTATGCCCACGTTTTAGGGTTTGGGTCTAATGGGCCATATGGCTCATATGGGGTATTGCCACGTGGCAATATAGGATATATTCACATATTGCATAACATGTGCAATATAATGGGTTCTAATGGTTGTGCCCATGGTACAACCCTTTATGGTTGCCGTGTACATATCATCGTAGTACTAGTGATGTGGTAGTATATTATACGTATTTATACCATATATTATGCTAGAACATCACACTCTCCCCACCTTGAATTGATGTTGTCCTTAGCATCACGAGTCTCCCCACTTTGGAACCCTGCATTAACTTTACAATATATTTATTTACATACTTACTTATACAACATTTAAGCAATTAGTTCCTATACTAAAATTATATTTACTCTAGGCTTTAACAATATTTATGACATTCACATACGTCTTAGTGTGGTTATATAAATACTAATCATAATTTAGACAATCATGTTACCTAGATAATGATTTAATTATCATACACGAGAATTAAGCATGTGCTTCTTATTCTTTTCCTTGGGTTTTGCATTACCCTTAGAAGTATATACCTAAGATGCACCTAAGTGTACATGAAATTAATGCCAGCGATTCGACACCATCGGATCGCCATTCTGGGGAGAGACGAGACTATTTATATGCATCTTCATCCCTTCATTTTTTATCGTCTTCTCACCGGTGTACATACATGCCTCTTTTCATCATCGGCCGGTTTTCCCGTCTACACGAGTCTCTCACCAGAATTTATTTTTACAAGGACCTTGAAGGTCGTACATCTATCCTTATAAGGAATTACGTCCTTACCACGGTTTAATTAACATCTTAATTAAGCATTACCTTGGAACCCTGCATGATCCCTACTAGACTCCTTTAACGCATGCAATTAAATTAATTACCTTAAGGTAGTATTCCCACATTAACATTGTAATGATATTGGATATATTGGTTTCAATAGTCGTATTTTTAAATGACCGTTCTATCGAACTTTAAGGCTTTTAAAATATACCTTCGTGCAATTATCGAGGCAATACTTATACTTTCGAAATTATTCTAATTATTTATCACATAGCTAGGGTTTATATCATCGGATCCAAATGTTGAACATGTGACTCTCACTCGCTACTTGGTTGGTAATGTATCAACCTCACATGTATATCTCTAACATATAATTGTAATACGAACGATAAGCGGGCAACTTAAATAAACCTTACATATGTTTATTTCTATGTTTAGGATTATACACGTGTAGCCATCAAAAAATTTAGGAGCAGTCAAGGTCTTTCTAAAAACCACTCTTGCGATTCTGGAGTATCTCAGATTTCTTCTAGAGGCTTCGAAAGTTTCTGGAGGGATCTGGTTTCATCTTTGTGTGCATATAAAAAGGATGACATTAGGGTTTTTTTTGAGATTACAAAAGGGCCTTCAAAACATGCCAACTAAGCCAAATGAAGAAAATGAACTAGCTTTGATAGATCCGGTCGGCCAAAGCTGATATAACTAACTCATTTGGATCATATTTTCTAGCAAAAATATTGATAGAAAGTCCAAATGAGCTCTCCTTTAGCGCAATAGATAGATCTCATTGAGATCTTTCCAAAACTTGGGTGCTTTGCATATATTATAACCATTTGTGATTGTCAAAACTCCAAAAAATGTTGTTTTTTACATTTTTTTACTATTCTATGGGGGCTTAAAAAAGATATGCAAAACACCCAAAGTTGGAAAGATTTCAATGAGATCTATCTAATGCACCAAATAAGAACCCATTTGGACTTTTCTATCAACACTTATGCTAGAAAATGTGATCCAGCGAGTTAGTTATAATTGTTTTGCTGACTGGATTACCAGTTCTGTTTTCTGATCGATAGTTCATATAACTTAGTCAATAGCTCTTAGAAAGTCCTTTTATGATCTCAAAATATCCCTAATGACAGGCATCTATCGACTCAAGTTTGAAGGTCAGTCTCAGTTTGAGGTTGAAGGTCGTAGTAGCGTCCGGATTCATCAGGGCAACAGATAGAAGAAGTGTGGGCTGTTGTGGACATACTCTAAAAGCCTTTGCTTATGAAAGCAAGGACGGCCAAGCTAATCTTTTGATTCAAAAATAGCAGAACAGCCAGCTTTAATCCACTTCTTTCTATTCAAAGTAGCACCGCCGGACTATCTTGTGAATGTTTGGAGCGGCTTCACGTCCTTTGATTCAAATATAACACTGATTTGTGTGTTGGGGTTTGTGGAAAAAGATCCTGAATAAGACTTTCTTAATTTATTTGTGTTAAGCGTGATTTGACTCCAGAGCATTCAATTTGAAGGAGCAGTGATCTAGAGAGCTTACAACGACCAGATCTTCATGCAGCATGGTGCCTGCCAGTAAAGATAGCTCTAAAGTACTAAATGGGGTCCGCATCAAGAACATATGGAAAGTGGGTTGCCTCAAGGCTCTGAGGAAGGTTTGCCTTGAAAATGCTAGTCGACAGATGGTGGCATCTGAGGCGGCGAAGTTTTGAGGCAGCGGCCATGGCAGAAACAAACTGGGCCAACAATCTGGCATCATTTAAGAGGGTTCCAAGCTTGCTCGGCAGCATCAGCAGATATCGTGCTGCTCTGTGAATTGTAGATGCAGGGCCTATGTAGGTTCACAGCAGGTATTAATATTGCGAATTTTCATGTCTGTGTTTTAAGAAGGAACTGGCTAGATTTTCTAGATTTTGTGGTGCACTTTGACAGCATTTTGTGTAATCTTTTCCCTTAGATAAAAAAAAGGTGGACTATGTTCGAGGCTTGGGAATGGTAAGTTTTCCAGGAATTTAAACAAGGATTAATTGTCTGCCTAGTATTAATAGATGAAGAGATAAGTAAACATTGGTGTTGGACGAAATTTTAGTGGGAGTAGGGCAAATAGTTAGAAATTAATTGAATCACATTTGCACCTAAGAACATGGCAAGGCATGGCATGGCATGGCAACGTGAGCATATTGTTCATGGGAGTTGTGGTCCTGGAATGAAGTAGCATCTAGCACCTTTTCTGGTGCCATCCCATTATGTGATATATTGTTTCATATGCAACAGAGCGTTGTTCTTTCTCACATTTGGGAACTTGATAACAGAATCATTAAGGTGGAATCCCCACCAATGGTGAGCTTAAGGATAAATCAACTGCCAAATTCATATTACAATGTCAAATCCAAAATTTTTTGCACAAACATGTGCTCTAGGACTTGCTGAACTTAAATTTAGTTCTTGTACATCCTAAAATTAAATCTGCACTTCAGATTTATCGCTCAAAATCAAGGGATCAAGACTCCCCGATGGTGATAGGGTTGGCTGGAATGGTGCATTGAACTCTTGTGAGGCGAGGAGCCTTAATGGTAAAGAAATAATCATGGCATAGTGATGTGCATTGACCAGAATGGTGATTGTAATGTTCCTAAATGGTGACAGTAAATTCATACCATGGTAATGTAGGCTGATAGTTCTTCAATCATTGCATCTTTCCATTGTTTTGAATGTTTAGAATTCATGGCTTCCTCATAAGATTGTGGTATGTCAGGATCAAGTATTGCCATAATTTGATGTATATCCAGTTCTTCATTATGCAACCTCCCGCTTTTACCATGATCTATTCTGCCATATCCTTTAGTTTTTCTACCTCTGTCCTTCTTTTCTTCTTGTCTTGTTGAAGTTCTGCATTATCAAGTTTAGCGGTCTGAGCAGTATTTGCGTTATCTTCCCCTTTGTTTGACTGATCTTGTTCTAACCTAACATCATAATGATCTGTATTTATTACATCAGTGTCCTCCTGAGTGTTTACAACAGAGTCATTATCATCATTAGAATTATTCAGGTTGTTTGTTTTATGTAAATCATCACTTGAACAATTGATATCCCTATTCAATGACTAGTAAATTGCCCACCGTTGGTGGGCTTTACATATGGTTGTTCACCTTTTGTGATCATTCCACATGATTGTTCACAAACAATGGGGTAGTAATGTGTTACCAGTAGTTTGAGGAGCCCCATAAATATCGGATGCCATCACTTTTAAAACCATGGGTATATCCGGTCTTTAACATGTTAAAACCACATCACAAAACAAGGTCTTTGCGCCGCGAGGGGTTGCCCTCCGTGGCCGGAGGTTGAGGTGGCTTAAATCATACTTGAAAGTTATGTTGTTATAATCAATCAAAATTGCTATTTTAGAACATTGTCATTTTGTGAAGGTGATGGTACCCATTTGCATCATTAACTCCTCACCAAAATACGGCAACAATGGCGGCCAGAGTTTACAGGTAAAAGTAGGTTTGGGCTTGATCCAAAGATATCCTAGGTATATTCCAAAATATACCTAGGATATGCCAAAAAGAGGGTTTTGCTTGATCCTCGGGGACAAATACGGACAACTTGATCCTCAAGCCATTTATTTTACACAAACGATTAGAACAAATTTTGGCTTTAATATTGACAAATGGTGCAAGCATTATAAGTGATACATTCTATCTTAAATCTTTTCTACCAATACTGCATTACTAAGTCACAGACCCTACCCTTATAAGTTAATCGCGCTGCGCATGCATTCATAATTAGCACAATTCCAACCAACCCATTCGTACTAAGGCCACCAAATCCGAAATAAATTTTTTTAACAAGATAATTAGAAAGAAACAGATAAGGACTAAAACGATCTTATTTTAAGCCCTCAACTCAAGAGGGTATAGATCATCATCATAAATTGTCACTAGACTCAAGACTAGTCTTCATGCATACAATAACACAAAGTTTAAATCTTGACCAATGAAAGAACAAACCTTCTTGGCAAAGAAAGCTAAGAAGCACAAAGAAATTGTTAAAATGAGATGAATACAAAATCACAACATGCAATGAAATTATCAGTAAAATGAAGCAACCATATAAACTCATGAAGGGCGTCAAAGTCCTCGATCCGACTTTGGATGGGTATAAAAGTACAAGTAGGCTCACAACTAAGGGTGCTTTCCCATGGATCTCGATTCTTGAGGTCCAAATAAGGGCGGGTTCAGTAGTGCCCTTGAAACCCTCAACCTCAAAGACTTCGGGTTTTACGAGATCAAAAGTAATCACCAAGTATTTCTTAGCTGAGGTTTTGACCGGGCCCGATTTCTAGGTCGCCAATCTCATGGAAAGCACCCTAAGTCAGAAACCAACCTCGCATTTTACAAAGTGCATGAAACAAACGCAAAGTCACGAAACAAAATCTAACGTGTTGCAACACGCAGCGAACGAACAAGGAAAAAACCTCGCTTGAGGGGACTAAATGGGCAAATATACCACAACTTAGAGCCGATGAAACTTGCTAAGATCGTCGCTACCTAACTTCTAAAGTTCCTCTCTTTGGTCTGCTATCAGCGCCCATGCATCTGTTCTCATGAAGCTTAGCCTGGTTCTCGGGCAATCTAACTACACCGGAGAAACAATTACTCCACAAATACACCTAGACACCTTCCTCCTGGATATTGTTGCTCTCCTCATATTATATAGATAATCACACATCAAAGCAATGGTCAACTTTCACTCATGCTCTAATGAAAACCCCCATTCGATTCTAAATTCGCATTATACTCTTTTCCAAATAACCTTGGCCATCGCCAAATAACTATAAGACCATATTTGCTACACAAGGACTCTAGCCATCTGGATTCCTAAATAACCATCCGGAGATTCCTAATAACCATATATGCACATGAATTAAGCCAATACTTGTCCATGCACATGCACATTTTCGGCTCGACACATACCAAATTTCTTTTTGCAAAAAATTGAAACAATAGGCCCCCGAGCAATACACCTAACCAACACAATAAGAACAATAAACATAACCACCGGCGGTTGATTCCCATTATCTTTGTTGGGAAGCAACACAAAGCCTCTTGTAGCTTGAAAATAAGCCTTGTTTTACAAAATTGACAAGCCTAAATGACTTTACAAACTCATACCAAAGAAGGCTACATAAGGGGAACATTGCTATGTGTAGCAGAATGGATCAAACAAGAGAGCAAGAACCCGGGACCAAGAAGTGTGCAAATAAGTCGGCCCAGAATCGTTGGAACAGCACGGGTACTTATAATCCTAAAGTACAACGTTATCTACGCCATATTTATGGCGTGGCGGACTTACGCTTTATGAGCGAAACTTCCTATAACTAACCCTAACAAGAATATCTTCTATCACTCCCCATTACGCACATAAGCGAAAGTCGGAGAGAATCTAAAGTAACAATGAACAAATGCTCATTTGAGCAGAGATCTGAAAACAAACAAGTTGTCATATCGCCTTTAGCTCTGCTCAAGGAGAGCATGCAAGATTGTCGGTTGCTCAAAGAGATCTGTTGGAAGAGGCTTAAGAGTAATCGGTGAGCATGAAGATGTGTGGGAAGATATTGCATTATGATAGTGCCACCGAACACATTCCACGGGTAAAATGGTGATGAATCCCAATATGTTTTGGCGTTTGTGGAGAATGGGATTCTCGGTGAGAGCAATGGCACTCTTATTGTCATTGAAGATCACAAAGAGGTCCGAGTTGAGAGAAGCCCGGTTCCTGAAGAAATTGTCGCAGCCAAAGCGTTTCCCTTACAAATGTACAGAGGTGGCCATGTACTCCGGCTTCCACAGAAGAAAGAGCAACACCGGTCCGTTTGAGCTAACCCAAGTAACTGATCCTCCATGGAGCATGATGGCAAAGCACGGGTGGATCTACGAGTGTCGAATGTCGCCGCCCAATCAGCATCAACAAAGCCGCGGGCGAACATCTGGATCATGTTGATCGAGTGCATAGAGTAATCCAAGATGAGAGGTGCCCTTTAAGTAGCGGATTCGCTTTAACCGGCCAATGAGCGGGGCGGGGATGTTCCATGAACCGACCGACAAGACCTTACAAAGAACAAGGCGCGATATCACGGAATGAAAGCGACCATAATGTGCAGGAGGCGTACACGGCGACCGGCATATGGAATCCGATGCATCCGTTCTTGTTCGCCATAAGTAGCGGGGAGCTTGATCACGGGATAATTTGAGATGTTAGGCGGAGGGCTTTGGGAGATGCATTGGAAAGGCCAAATCGAGCGATTTTATGAATGGCTTTTGTTGATGAATGAACAGAGCCGGGTGGTATGCGATTAGAAAGTGATCCAAGACCAAAGGCGGTGCATCACGGGACCGAGGTCAACCATATGAAAAGCCCGTGGCTTTGTTTGAGATTGTGAAGGGGCGGATAGGGGGTTGGTGGCAAGAATCAAGTCATCGACATAGACTCGACAATGACGATGTCTGCATAGCAAACCGAACATAGACATTCCATTCGGTGACAATGAGCATAGCCGTGGTGTGTAAAGAATTTGTCAAGCTTAATGCCAATGGGCGAGGACTTTGTTTGAGACCATAAATAGAACGATTCAACTTACATACCGGGTTATGGTTGTGCTCGCCACAAAGCCTTCGGTAGCGATGAAAATATCTTCGGCAAGGTCCCCCATTCAAGAACGCAGCCTTGACATCCATTTGATGAAGTTCCGATTTTCTTGGTTGCGGGGCAAGAACTACTCGGATAGAGGCAAGTTTAGCCACTTAGGGAGAATGTCTCATCATAATCCAAGCCCCGCGATTTGAGAGAAGCCTTTGGCAACAAGGCGAGCTTCGGGCGTTCAATGTGATTGTGGCAGTTTTGATCTTGAAGACCCATTTGCCCAATTGCCTTCCTACCTGCGGTAATGGAACCAAGTCCCACGCTTGGAGTCTCTTTCATGGATTGGAGTTCCTCTTGCATGGCGAAGTTTCCATGAGCAAATGCATGAGGTCCGCCAAAGCCGATTGTGAGAGGCTCCACAAGATCGGGGCACAAATCGCGGTATTAGGCCCGGGGCCTCATCTAAGTCGACATGCCACCAGCGAGGGATAATGGTGGTCAAGATAGTCTTGATGAGAGGTTGCTGGGCAAGAAGAGTGGTGCCACGATAGGGGCCGGGCGCAGGTGTGGGTTTAGGAGCCACGACTAGGCCGTGGGAGGGAGGAGGAAGGACCGCAGGTGGTGGAGGCAAAGGAGGATGGAGGTGGAAGATGGATGTGAGACCTTGGTGATGGGGGTGGAGACAAGGGAGATCTAAACCGCGGGGATAGATGAGAGAGGTGGAGCTGAGGGAAGAGCGAAGGAAGACCCGGTTGGAGAGGGAGAAGGAGTCGAATTGACAAATGGAATATCAAGCCGAGGCGGGTGTGCTCGGAGCTTGGAATAAATCTCAGTATTAACATGAGCTCGAAAGTAGTCGAGCTTCCATGCCTTGTTCATCAAATGTAACGAGATAGCTTTGATTACCTTATGGGTGTTGGCATCCAAAGATCGGTAGCCTTTACTATCTTGGCCAAAGAGGCCAACAAAGATCTGTGCCGAGCATGGTCCTCCCGATTTCTTCGAGCAAACAGACGCACATGAGCATATCTTTGGACAACCGAAGATGCTGAGATGGGCGATGTCCGAATGTGACCAAACCAAGCTTCAAATGGTGTGCATACGAAGTGCAACCGTGGGTGTATTGGATAGATAGGTCGTTGTAACAATGGCTTGAAGCCATCGGAGAGGCCACAAATTTGAGCATACTCGGGGCACTCTCCTTGAGGGTCCGAATCTTTGGCGCGGCACGCCGCCGCCGATGATGATGCTCATGAGGAATACCGAAATGCCTTTGAATGCCATGCTCATCCAAGTAATTAGAGAGAACTTAGAAAGATATTCTTGTGCATTGTCACATCGAAAAGTCGAACTTACTGGCGTGTTTGCTTTTCACCTTCCTTATGCCAAGTCTGAAAAGCATTGAAAGACTTCACTTTTTGCACCCAGAGGAAAACCCGAGAGTGTAGCGGAGAAATCATCCACAATGACCATGAAATACCGAAAGCACCACCAAATGATCGGGTATTAGAGGGACCACTAACATCTCAGGTGTATGAGGCCAAGTACTCGATCGTGAGTTCCTTGGTCCTTAAGACCGCACGTTGAGGCTGTTTGGCCATGATACATCCCTCACAGAGGCGGGAGAGTGGCGGCCGGTAGATCAGAGAGAGATGCCCGATAACCATATGCTTGGAAATAAGGGCCTTGAGTCCGCTTCACTCAAATGTCCCAATGTACGATGCCACAGTACCGCAAGTCCTCCTCCTTGTAATGCCAGGAGGGGCGGTCCATGGCCATTCTTCATAGAATTTGTGCAGGTTGCCTTCTCTCGACTCCTGTGGCTATGGGCTGCCCGGCGATTGAAAAAATGGATATTTTGAGAATTCATAAAAGAATTGAATGCCCACATCACACGCAGGGATAGAGCAAGCAAACTTCTTTTAATCTCGAACATGCAAGACCTTTTCGGCATGTATCGGCTCATTGAAAGACACGCTCAAGAGTGCCTTCCCTTCAATCGGAGGCGGAAGTGATGCCATTTACAATTGACAGGCAAATGGTCCAATGTCAAGAACCACATTTTATGGGGTGTCATAAGATGGGTGGCCCATGATCCATGATCCAACACCGTGATGTGTGCGCATTGGCTTCAAAGTGCCTCACCTTGAACCTCATTAAGCAAACTTTGAGTTTGCGGTGGGTTCTGGACTAGTGCATGCAAGGGCTTCTTCCCATCGTTGGTGAAGGGAAAGAATGAAAATTGGAGTGTTGTGGTACCCGGACACAGCCTTTGTTCTTGCAGAGTGATAGTGGCCACCTGTCAAATTCCTCGTCAAATTCCTCATCACGGATCTTCAATACCCATGCACACATGAGGTGATACCATAGTGGGGCTTTCTTCATACAAGGCCATGTATCCCTTAACATATCCATCACCATCACTTGTGATTCATCCCTCGCTTCCGTTCCGGGTCGGCAACATGGGCCCGGCGGTCTGGCCATTATTCCATCGTGCGGGATGTCCGGGCTTTCACTCACGGATGTCTCATTTGCTTCACTCCACGTCTCTGAGATTATCATCTTTTGAAAATCTTCCCTATCCGTCATCTTTCCCCGGATCTGCTCTCTCTCATGCCTAGTGTCTCTTCCATTACGAAATAGTCCTCTTCTTTTCGCGTAGTTTCTCTTCTACCACCTCTCTCTTCTCCTGATGATTTATCCTCCCGATCGTTCGAGGAGTTCTCTACAATGGCGAGAGATGTGCCCGGATACATTGCAATTCCGGCAAGTTGGAGGATCCGCGAGAGTCTTGCCGCCCCTTCGCAAGAAATGCGGTTTCTTCACCTTGGCGGATTGCATCTCACCGGCATTTAGAATTCCCCACTTGACAACTTATTGGAGTTTTCACGTGTTCACGACCCATGGTCTCGCTTCATGGCTGCAAAAGAATCGGGGAGGCTTACTAGCAATGCCATAGCCATATCTTCATCGCTGATATGGTGATTCAAATTCCCCAATTGACTTTCCAACGCGCGCATCTTACTAATGTGTTCCACAGCATAATGTCCGCCGGGCATCTTGGCATTGAAAGAATTCCTTCCATAGCCTCATCTTACGGCTTGTGTGGTTTTGGAGAAAGGTCTTCTCTAAACATTCCCATCCCTCTTTAGTCGCCGCTTCAAGCGAATCAGCGGTATATGAAGATCTTTAAGGCCAAAGATAATGGTAGTCTTGGCCTTGTTATCTTTTTCTTCCACTCGACCTTTACGCCTTTTTCTTCTCACTCCCCCAGATCCTCCTTTTCTTCACAGAGGTTCCCTCGGCTTCCTCTTCAGGGGCATTGGCTCATCCCGGTGACCACATCCCAGTTCTCTCTCCTCTAGGATAGATTGCATCCTCAGAACCAATACATGCATTGGTTCGATCCAACTTCTAAATTCTTCAAGTCAATTTGCAGATTTGACATGCTTGCTTTTCTCCTTTCCTCTTTTTGTCACGGCTCCCTCTCACGGCTCCCTCTCAACAATCACGCTGAGGTAATTTCCTGCCCACCTTTCTTGAATGTGCTTTTCTCTTGTCACCTAAGCTCTGATACCATGTAGCAGAATGGATCAAACAAGAGAGCAAGAACCAGGACCAAGAAGTGTGCAAATAAGCCGTCCAGAATCGTTGGAACAGCCTGGTACTTATAATCCCTAAAGTACAACGTATCTCTGCCATATTTATGGCGTGGCAGACTTCTGCTTTATGAGCAGAACTTCCTATAACTAACCTAACAAGAATATCTTCTATCACTATGATACACCAAAATCATGGGCAGCACTTATCCTGTGTAAAGCCACATAGGATGACAGAAATGATATGAATAACCAATAGAAGTAGACCATCCCAACATGTTGACTCTTGGAAGGAAAGTAACTCCAGCACCAAGTTCCCAATGCAGAAGCCATTATCTTCGTGTAAGGAACAAATATAGATCTGTCGCAAAGCGACAATTAGAACCAACACATTCAGGCATACTTTACCTTCTTAATACCTTCTTAAATTATTGGCTTTACCTTCTTAAATTATTGGCTGCAATTGAACGCTAGATTCAATGCCACTGCATTTCATTAGCATGTGGAGAAAACCTATGCTGACTCCCCCTACACTTGACAAATCAGAATAACTGCTTGTCCTCACAGAATATTCTGTTACAAGCTTCAAAAACAGTGACGACTTATCCTCCAAAAGCTTAATTGGAGTATCATACTCTGCAACTCTCCCTGTAATTATCCAAATAACTGTTAAGCACTTTAAATTTCTATGCAGTAATTAACTTCATGATACATACCATCACTGAGAACTAGCACGAAATCACTGTCAATCACAGTAGGGATACGATGGGCTACTGTAATCACTGTACAGTTAGCAAAACTCTGCACGGATGGTCCTCTGGACAACCCCATCTATTGATGTGTCCACTGATGCTGTTGCTTCATCAAGAACCAGGATTCGGGTCCGTTTCAACAAGGCTCGACCTAAACAAAACAGTTGCCGCTGTCCAACACTCCAGTTTTCTCCATTTTCCGACACTGAAATTTAGATGTCTAAGACAAATTAAACAATGCAAGATGAATTTCAACAATAAACCGTATCAGAGGGATTAGTAATATAAGATGAATTTCAACAATGAACAATAGTCCAGCTCAAAAGGATTAGTAAGCCAGAGAACTCAGAGATAAGTTCTTGCATAATTCCATGACAATAAGAATCCCATAGAATCATCCACATCTTCTATGCAAAAATATTAAGCTAGTAACATAAGCCATAAGCCCTATAGTCAATATCTCAATAACACCAAATCTCTGACTTTAAATGCCACACGGACGAGCTCCTATAAACAATCAAAGGCATTGACAATATGGTAGGTAGCATTCAATAAATCTACAAGAAATTTCCCATGTAGGCAATAACGGACTTATCTTCTGATTTTAGGACTTTGTATGAACCTGAACCTTCTAGACAAGATGGGAGCAAATTTTTGTTAACAGTTTGTAGAGCTAACCCATCTTGAATTTGAAGTCCATAAGCTCTACTCGCTCAACTAGGCTTTAACTAAGTCTTGAGAACAGTGATGGCTCTCCAGCTTGAGGCAATCATCATTGAGCTTCTATGTTCCTGTGCACGTATGTTTTCTTTGTAACCACAGCAATAAGATATTGAAGCTGTTCCTATATTCATGTTAGACATGTTTTGCATTTCAGGTTCAACACAGAATTTTCAATGGAATCCAAAAAGCAGCTTGCATAACTTTGATGTCGTGAAAAACAAGATCTACACTTTCGGTTTCAGCCCAATTTCAACCACTGCTGAAAACCTCCAGAAAACTCACCTAGGGAATCAAGCTTGTCTTCTTTTTAGACACGCAGCACATCCCCAAACTGGCACTTATCGAGTGCCTGCAATGTTGCAACAGATTTTCAGGATACAAAGTATTAACATCCATGGACACTTCTCTATAAGGTGGTAAACGATGACATGATCCTTATTCTTATTTCAGTCATTATATGTAACCATCTAAAAGGACATTTATGGTCCAATATTTATCAGCAGCTAATTACCCGCTTCACCTGCCACTAACTTGCACATCTAAATCATGGCCACATTTAAAGCATCAGCCCCTGCAAAACTTGACTGATGAATCTACCGAACAAGGCGCAGAAAATACCTCCCAAATTTCCGCATCTGGATGTTCCTCAAGTGGATCAAGATTTCCACGCACTGTCCCTTCAAAGAGAGTTGGATCCTGAGGGATAATGCTTAATCTCGCTCGCAGGTCATGCAATCCCATTGCACATACATCCAAACCATCAATAAAAATAGCCCCACCAACTGGCTCAACAACTCTGAAGAGCGCCTGAATAAGTGTCGATTTCCCGCTTCCAGTCCTGCCAACAATTCCAACTTTTTTCCCTCCAGGAAACGTGCAAGTAATCCCATGTAGAACTACTGGAGTTCGTGGACTATATTGCACCTAAATAGCATCATCAACTTAATAAGCCCACAAAACAAATTAAGATATGCAACATGACAAATGCCCAAATAGCTCAAAACCTAATATCTTCCATATCTTACAAAAAAAAATGTTAACAAAGCATGGATACTGAATTTTGACAAAAATCAGTTATGGACGCTCTGCAGCTGTATATATGGGCGTGTATAGATGGCATACATGTTCGGGGCCATGATTCTTACACATAATATCGAGTTCATGGAATTGACTAGATTACTAGATGGGGCTATAATGATATCGGGAAAAAGTCCACCGCATTCCCGCTCAACTAGAGATTAAGAATACAAGCTATTAAATGTCTCACCTTGAGATCCCGAATATCCCACTCTGCCGAAAGGCCAATCTCGTGGAGGACTGGTGATCTTCCACAAACCAAGGTGCCTCACTTGGAATACGAGTATATTGTTGAATCCTCTCCCACAGAGATGATTTTGTTCTCCAGTTTGCACAAACTAAGCACCCATCTTGATTGTCTTGCATTAGGTGTCAATCCATAAGTTCTTTTGCAAACCCGGCCATGCCTAGAGAAATAAACGTCCCAAATTGTTTTCGGGCTATGGACAACTGCCGGAGAGAACAAAGGCATTAAATGGTACAACAACTTCTTACTTGCATCAATTGCCCCCATTGGTAAACTCACAAACAATGCCATTGAAAAGGCAAACACGCAGTAGAGCGAAGTTCCATTATGCAAACAAAGCCATTCAATTGTTGCAAAGGCTGTGAAAGTATGGTCGGAATGAATAGGAATCAAAAAAGTTCCATATTGGTCTTGATAAACCGTTGTTCTTGGCCAAAACCTCTTATCTCGTTGATGCTCGATATAGACTAAGCCATAATGATGTATTATTGGGGCTTTCGAGTTCCTACAAGGCGTGACAACTCTCTTTGCGATGCCATGTAATATTGCGCAAACAACGTAGAAGATTGGTCCACCCGGTAGAAAGCAAAAGCAACGTGATAGCAATTAACAAAAGGGGAGCGACAACTCAACCTTCCAATGGATGACATTACACAAAGCACTCCATTATTAATTGTCAATCGGTATTCTTTGACAACTAAAGTAACTCAACCTTCCCATAATTGACATCGGACAAAAAAGGTCCATTAATAACTAATAATAACTAACAATGTCGGTCGGTATTCTTTGACAACCGCCATGGACACATAGAAACAAATACTACATTACTGTCGTTGCATTCTTTGCATTTATCCTACCGGTCAGGTCAACAATCCGAAAAAACAAAACTAAGAAAATTGATAAAAAGACAAACCCACATTACGATTGGCATCATTAAGTCGTCTCCAATTATGCCCCATCCTACAATTCTCCATATGTGTATGATCTCATTTACCATTAGCCGGTATGCATCAAACTTGCATTCGGATGCATGCCACATGATCTTGCCATAATAATTTTAACAAGTGATTGAAATTTTTGTTGAAGCACAATCTAATTTGGCAATTATATAGTTGCTGTATATGTTGTAAGATAATATTGTAAGAAAGAGAAGTACTTTACACGCATCCGGGGCATATGGCGACAAGCGTGGGAAAAGTAGAACCACTTGCCATGTGACCCTTGTCATAACTCCAACAATACCAAGTAATTGAATCGTTGTTGAAGCAAAACCGCCAAGCCAGAAATATCCAAGTCAACAACACTGCGGTGCGTAGATGCACGTTATATGAGACCCATAACACAACATAAATCCAAGGCAAATTGAGCAGAATAATAATTACCCAAACTACATGCAACAACTTAAAAGGAAAACACTTTCTGGCGCATGGCGCCATGCCCAAAGCTTACGTGTGTTGGCGACTCCCAATCTGCATTCATCCGCTATTTCTCCTGCGCTTTCGATATGAAATAGGCGACGCTCTAAACTTGGTGGGATAAATTCTTCCCACACCCCTTATGGACCTCATTTGAATGCTTGGCGGTGCTTGGGTTAACCCAGTTCCCACCACCGTAGCACATCAACAATGGCGGCCGAAAGCATTTCATACCTACGGTGTGAGTAGGTTTTAGCGATCCACCGGTATATCCTAGGTATATTCGGCAGATATACCTAGGATATGCCAAAAGCCCACATAAACAAGGGTTTGCCCCTAGGGGCAACCCAAAAATACATGTCGGTTTAGTGGACTTAGTAGTTTTTGTGATTTAAAGGCCCGGTTCAAACATGTAGTTTGAATGTTACTATTCAATATAGCCTAATGGGTAATGGGGCTTTTGGCCTCTCTTAAATACTTAGGGGAGTTCTTTTCCTTGCGCTTAACAATCCCATACTTTGTTTTGGGGGTAATGGGGCTTTACATGTTTGTTTGCCCTTTGTGATGGGCTTTACATGTTTGTTCACCCTTTGTGATGGGCTTTACATGTTTGTTCACCCTTTGTGATGCGTTCCATGTGATGTCTCTAGGAAGTGGGCTTAGAGTGGAATTGATGAAAGGAAGCATGTCTACGTTATAATGAGAATGTTAGGTGGGATAACGAGCTTTTTGGAGATTCGTACCAACATTCATTAAAAAACAAAATGAAGAAAGGCGGTATTGCGGCCAAAGAGTAGATTTCCATTATTGTGCCAAGCAATATTTTAATTTGTAAACTATTAATTCAGGAGGTTCCTCATCACATGAATCCTTTTGCGCGAAATTGGCAAAAAGAAACTTATGGTAGGTGAATGCCATTCCTTCTAGAGCGAAGAGGTTTAACCATTTTCACGAGAAAGCATTGGCATTTTATAAGCTTGTCTAATGGTGTCGTTTTGCGGTCGGTCGCGAAGACACCAAACGTGCTACTTGGGAATGATATTCCTTTACTTTAAATCTTATTGAACTCATAATGCGCATTTAAAAGAGTAAAGTTTTTTGCAAAGCATATCTATCATGCTTTTACTTAACTTTTACATTTCTACTTTTGTTTTATGGGACACTCAACTTTCATCTAGAAAGAAACGACATGGTAGATGAATGGCATTCCTCCTAGAACCGGGAGGTTTAACCAATTTTATTGAGAAAGCATTGGCATTATTATAAGTTTGTCTAATGGCCTCATTTGCGAGAAGCGGATCAAAGGCACCAAGCGTGCTACTTGGGAATGATATTTCTTCATATTAATTTTGTAGCAGCCCTAAGGGAATAACAAAAGCATTAGGCGAAAAGCGGCAAAAAGGAAAGCCTCCCATAACTTTATATATAACCGGTTCGCGGGGGTCAGTCCACTTTGGACCATTAACATCCATTCGTTTGTAGAAAAGGTTCCTACATGTAGCTCAAAAAGAATCCGTTCGATCGCGGCTTGGTTTTCTATTAACCACGCAATAAACCCCAACTTTATTCATTTCGAAAGGTCAATGCGCATCTCCTACATGGCCATACGTTTATACGACTAACAAAAATATGTGCACCGTTATTAGCCCTCAACCATTCACACGAGAGACTCACTTGCTCTAGAAGGGTCGGCTCAAGAGAGCCATCTCCACTTGTTTGCCTCATGAGTCCTCATTGACATGTATTTGCATTATTCCAAGCCATGTCAAAGAATGTCCCCTGCATCAACCAACTAAATTTAATGGTATTACCTGACTTAAGAACATAATTTAACACACTAAGGAAATAGAATTTTCAATCTTATCATACACGAGAAATGGGAAACAATGCCAACATTTCCATTTGATTTTCTTTCTTTGTCTTTAATGAAGTAGGAAGTGTAAAATTGAGTCATAAACTTATAACGCGATTGCCTACCTATAGCATTGTTATGCACACACTGCGAAGCATGACAATTGAGATACTTCTTTATGAGCTGAATTTGGAAATTGACCACTCTGTAACCTTGATGCAAATATGCAAATGGCGAGAAAATATCGCGATAGAAAATATGCAAATGGCCTACCTTGATGTTTTTAGGTTCTTTCTAAATATTAATGATGATGAAGAAACAGTCAACTGTGTGCCAGGCAGTAGAAAACATGCCAATAGCATGCCTTAATTAATGTGCTCACGGCTCTCTCTAAAGATTACTGATTAAAAGCATAACATCCCATAAAAATCTAGCTTTTAGCAAAGCGGTTTCCAAGCAATTACTTGCAAATGGCCCAAGAACAAAAATCTAGAATCGATAAGCATACCTATCAGTCCACAAATACGTTAAGCATACCAAAGCCCAAAGGTGTGAAAGTAAGCTTTTGATCGTGGCTTACGACATGACTCACATCCCTTTCAGGACATACTCAACCAAGCTTTGCTTTCTTCTTAGATTTCTAAGGAATTACCAAAAACCTGCCAAGAACCATATGTTTCCGCTCCACACATCCAAAGAGAAACCCTACTTTGATTACGAGAATGCCGGAACCACGGAACCGCGGTTTTTCGATGAGAATGCTCTAATCGGGCGGAAGGATGTCCGAGAGGCCATGCTTGGTCAATGGCGGGATCACTCCGGGGTTCAAAAAAACTCCACGGCCTTCACCCGGATATATTTCCGCCTATATAAAATCACGTGGGATATATTATAACAAGATACAAATATCTGGATTTTTACATTAAACTATGTTTTTTTTCTATCAGTTTTTCCGGCATCAAAAATTTAGACCAAAGAATTTCTAAAGTGGACCCGGACAAACAAAGGGTTTTATCCAGTATTTTTTGAACCCCGGATCACTCCGGTTTATAGCTCCTTCTCTAAAAGCGGCCCAAAGAATAACAACAAGAAGAAAAATAATAGCCGATGCCGGGGAAGCAAGCGAGAAAACCCACGCTACGTAAGAGAAAATCCATCGAGCTATAACCCTAAAATCACCTAAATTGTCTTTGCATCAAATCTCAACCATAATGACAACATATCAAATCCTATCGGGTCCAAATTAGGTCTCCATTGAAGACCCACGCCAAAACATTATAATAAAGATTGCGATTACTTTTATTCCCTTCTTGTAGACCACATCCTCATTGAACACCATGTCCCTGGCGATAATTATTTGTCTTTTGTCTGGTACATACATTCTATAGGCCTTTGCTTGTTCATCATATTTTGCCACTAATAGCCCTGTCATCTAGCTTTTTCCTCAATTCCTGAGGTACATGAGCATATCCTAGGCAGCCATAAGTTTTAAACATTTCAAAAGAGGAAATATTTCTATTCCACATTTCTTCAGGTGTTTTCCCTTGAATGCTTGCAGAGGGCAGTTTGTTTTGCAAAAGAACAGTTGTTTTCACAGTTTCTTCCCATAAGAAATTAGGCATACCCGATTGCTTGAGCATGGATCGAACAACATTGAGAATAGTTCTGTTTTTCCTCTCCGGTATGCCATTTTGTTGAGGTGTGAACCTACAAGTGAGTTGTCTCTTGATTCCATGTTCCATGCAGTGTTTGTTAAAAGCCCCTGACAAAAATTCACCGCCTCTGTCAGGTCTGACACATTTAATCCTTTTCCCAGTTTGCCTTTCAACTTCTCATTCAAATAATTTGTATGCTGAGAAGGCTTGATCTTTGTGCCTTAACAAATAATGTAGCATCACAGTAAATTGCTTGTGCATACAACGATTGACTCTAAATGTTAAGGAATCTTTGCAAGCAATCAATTTCAATTCCTTAGAATGCATGAAGATTTAGTTAAGAGACTAAACAAATGTTTGAATGAGATGAAAATAGCTGATTGGGATTATGGCCTAGAGAATAGGGACGAAGTGAAGAAATACAGACACATTGCAAAATAAAGCCTTCTTCATGGAATTAAATTTGAAGCAAGATTCCTAGAGCATGTCAGTATGGCAGAATTGCCCCTGGATACAACTATTGTCTCTAAATAGGCTTTTTGCAAACAATGAATTTGAATTTATAGAGATACAATTTTGGAAAGGAGTGAAGAAATAATGGCACGTTGCAAAGTAAAGCCTTGTTTACGGAGTTGAATTTGGAGCAAGGCTCCTAAAGTATATCAGAATAGCAGGAAAAAGTATCATATGATGGTGGTGACGTCCATATATGTACACAATTCTTGAAAGCACTCTTGAGAGCAAAAAAGTGGCTACTCTTATCCTCTTATTAATGCCTCTTTGCTTCGAATGGCCATAGGCACACAAACATATGACCTTCATAACTATATGACTCTTGCCTAAGTATTTTATGATTGGCCATATTGATGGCCATAAGCAACTAAGGGAAAACAGTTCAAGAGTCTTTTCACCAAACTGAGGGCTAAATACCAATTGTGGCAACCAATTAGTCTTGCTTGTGTGGCCAACGTATCTCAAAATCTTAAAGATGGCTATTTCAATTATGGCCACACTTTAGAAAATGCATAGATCACCAATCCTTTCTAAACCTTTTCTCAAAAAGAAAATCCATATCCTACTCTGCCCATTGACTTCAAATAAACTCTAGACTCTCTTCTATAATAGGCGGTTATCAGAGGACATGCAAAGTTTCATTGAAATCAGACCGTCTAAATTGCAATATCGAATTCGATGGCTCAAAAATTCAAGTTGAGGACATATACACTCAAAAGCCCTTTAGTATATCGGCGGCCATAATCAACCGAGGGAAAATAGTTAGAGCTTTTTTCACCAAACCGAGGGCTAAATACCAACTATGGCAACCAATTTGTCCTCAGCGTCGGGCCAAAGAAATCTCAAAATCTAAAAGAGGGTATTTCGATTATGGCCACGCTTTAAAAATTGCATAATTCTCCAATCCTTTTCTAAATCTTTCCCCAAAAGCAAATCTATATCCTACTCTGCCCATCACCTTCAAATAAACTATGGACTCTCTCTTCTAAAAGAGGCTGTTTGTCAGAGGACATGCAAAGTTTCATTGAAATCAAACCATCTAAATTGCAATATCTCATCCGGACGCTTCAAAATTGAAGTTGATGCATACACTCAAAATCCCTTTGATATATCAACGGCCATAAGCAAGTGAGGAAAAGCAGTTCAGAGCCTTTTCACCAAACTGAGGGCTAAATACCAACTTGTGAGGCCAACATACCTCAAAATCTGAAAGAGGAATCAACTCCAACTATGCCATCGAATATGACATGTGATATTCAAAGATATAGACCCACAACCCCTACACATGCATGAGACATTGCCCAACACACATTTCTAATTTCTTTAATTTATCCAGAATAAAGGCCCATTACCCTTCTACATCATATACAAACTTCCTTTCTAAAGCAATCTAGGCACTCCAAACGCTAGAGCATAAGCGAAACCTTCAGATTTATGTGCGGCTGCCAGCGACAACCATTTACGGGTGGATTCATGATATGGTGTCTCTCAATTCTGGGCTCATTTTTGCACCACAAAATAGCCCACAACATAGTTCAAGATTGTGGTTTTGTACACACAAAAAATTCAAATCATTTAGCATTTATGATAGTGCAAAAATAAAATTCCCTCTCTTTGGCATGATATCTTTTCTCGAGAATAGGACCTTTTGAATTTGCCACACAAGCCAAATGCCACGAGACCAAAATAACATGGACTGCCAAAAAAAAAAAAAAACACCAAAAAAGACCTAAAATAGAGACTATGGCGGAGAAGAATAGCGGATCTTGTGGATCGTAGCTTGTGGATCATAGCCAAATAGATCTTGTGGATCATAGCCACCAAAACGTAGATTGGCGGATCATAGCTTGCCGAATTATCGGGGAAAAGCTTTTGAGAAAAGCTTTTGCTATATGCAAAGGCTTGCGATTTTGTTTCCATTGATTTTTGACCTTGTGAAAAGACCTAAAAGAGATTGCGGAAGCATAGCCATATCTTGTGGATCATAGCTTTAGGATCATAGCACAAAGATTGTCGATCATAGCTAGAGCTTGCGGCAAAGCTTTTTTTGAAGAACTTGTGTCATCAATATATTAAAAGAATGATAATGTTACAAAGCAAGTGAGGAGGAAGGAGAATCTGCCCCAAAGAGACAACGATACCTCGACACCACAACAAACTCACGTAAAAAAACTGCAACTCTGGCCAACAAACCATCACCATCACCATCTACAATACCAAGAAGTCCCGCCAAATGGCAAACTTCCGCTCTACTACTCCCCGAACACCGGAGAAGCTTTGAAATAGCTTGTACCCTCGAGAATCGTGAGAGGCCGCGGTAGTGAATCCCCCGAAGATCCACAACCGCCGCTTCCAAATCAGCCACACCAACCAAGCCACGCGACAGATGCAGGTTTGCCGCCGCAAGAGCTGCCAAGCACCCGAGATACACATGAAGCAATCGGCTGGCTAAAGTCAATCTCACCCGAAACAGAGCCCTAACCCAATCCCAGCACACCGCAAGTGAGGGCATAAAACCGCATAATGCTCCATTCTCCCACGATGAAGGCCACAACAAGGGCGCGTAGAGGGCTCACACCCGCCTAAACCGACGACTCACAAGGGCATTCACCCCGATCTGGCGGGCACCACTCCGCCACGTATAACCCTAACCTTCGGTGGGGAAGTGGAGCTCCATGTCCACATCCAAACCGAAATTATCATCGAACCCTGAAGCCGCGCAGACCACTTGCCTGGCAAGGGGCAAAGGGTGTCATGAATAGCCGGCACCGGTAAGAAGACCGCACAAAGCAAGAAGACAACAAATATCCGGATGAACCTTCCAAACCTGCACCACCAATCTCGAGGGACTATAGGTATGTGTAGCGGAATACCCCGCCACGCGCTCCCGTGATAGCCCTACCTTGCCCTCGTGCTAAAAGCGGCTCGAAGAACTCCCATGAAGCTAGCTGACCACCCCAATACCAATCCTCCAAAGGTGAGCACACAGCACCGCCTCCAACGGGTTCACAAGGTCCGGCTACATGCACACGATGGCCATCAGGGCAAATGCCAGGGGGTGGTGATAAACAGGTGCATAATCTAGCCGAAGAGCACACGCATTACGATCCCAAGCCCGCAACACTCGCGGAGAAAAGGGGATGGCTGGGAAAGGCCGAGACCATACAACAGTGCCTGTGGCAACTCCACATGCAATGCATTCCCAAATGCCACACAATGGCGAAGAGATCAATGCAACAGCCAAGCACTGTGAGAAGATGCTCCATCCCCGCAAAAATGCTCCAAACAAACTTGGAGACCAGCACCTTACTATCAGCCCAAATCCGAATGGCCAAGCCCCCATCCTCCCCGGGCGGAGACACTCCACCAAGCCACTTTAACAACCGCCCCTTCATCATCCCCCCCCCACACAAAATTTCAAACAATCTTATCCAAACGCCAGTATCTTACCCTCAGGAGCTAGCATCGCAGATGCTGTATACATGAGAGTGCTACAAAGTACCGCTTGGCAATAGTGATCCTACCTGCCATGGACAACTTGCTACCCTTCCACCAATTGAGGTGTGTTTCTGCATTGCAAAATCTCATCCCACACCCTCCCATGGAAACATCCCTCCAAAGGGAATACCCAACTTAGGTACACACATTACCTGAAGCACCTTCCAAGGAATAGAGCCAAACAAGGGGAGGCTGAGTCACCGGGCCCATAATGGAGCACTTACCCCAATTTAGAAGAATGCCCGAGGCCAAGGAGAAAGTATCCAACAAACCCTTCACATTCCACAAATTCCTCTTTCGCCACCAAGAAGAGGAAAGTATCATCGAACCGGTTAATAATCTGGCGGCTACCATCCCCCGCATCCGGCCCATCCACCACTCCTCCTCCACTCCAGCCTAAAAAATCAATCGCGACAAAGGCTCTCCGCCACAATCAGAAACAAAACGGCGCCAAAGGGCACCCCCGACGCGACCCTCGCCCTAAGGAGAAAAAGGCAGGGTTCACCCCGCACACCACCGTAGCCCATGCTGACCTATGGCATGACCTGCCTCTCAAAGCGTGGACCACGTTCCTCAATGCTAACATCATGGCGCATAAGAACTCCCAATCTGGACACTATCGTAAGCTTTGGCAAAGTCAAGCTTTAAGATAGGCAACACCTTGATTCTCGTTCTTCCGCCCAATAAAGGCCCTCATAAGTTGCGGCAACATTAGTCAAAATGTTCCTCCCCTGGACTAAACCCGTGACTGCACCTTACTAATGGAAGAAGTCAACACCGCAAAGCTTTTGCTATATGTAGTGCCGATTTTGTTTCATTGATTTTTGACCTTGTAGAGTTGGTTCAATCTTTGGTCTCTTAAATTTCATGGTTGTAGAAATGGAAAAATTGTCTTGAATGATGGTGGATTATCATACAGTGGATTTGTTAAAGCATGAGGAAACGCTTGTGGATCCATTAGAGATGCGCAAGTATTGGGGATCAAAGGTGGAGAATAAACAATCCTATAGATTGAGAGCTCAAAAAGAAAAGAAAGAGACTTTTCTCGAAAGCATTTACAGGGGCAATCTATGAGGAAAAGAGTCATGTTCAAAATGGGCAAAGTCAAGTTATGGTCAGAAAGTAATGGTTTTTGCATGATGTTAAAAAGGTAAGGATAGATTGATTGAGTTTTTATAAGCACGCTTCAAAAAGAATTCTTCAATGCTAGAAGAAGATAACATTTAGAGTTTGTGATTTAGAGTTTGTGAATTTAGATTGTAGTTTATATAGTTGGATTTGCTGTTTGTGGTTTATGATTTGTAGTTTGGGGTTAAATGGATTTGGTTTATGAGTTGGGTGTCTTGGTTTGTGAATTGAGTGAATTTTATATTGTGTTCTGTGTTCTGTAGTTTGTGGTTTGTGGTTGCATGTTTTGGTTTGTGGATTGGGGAAATTTTATATTGTGTTCTCGTGGTTTGTGGTTTTGCATTTGTGCCGGCTTTGTGGTTTTGCATTTGTGGCCGTTAAATTGTGGTTAAGGATTTATACTTTGTGCTTTGTGGATTATATTTTATAGATTGGACCTGAATTATAGTGAGTGGAATATAGATTGTGGATTGAGTCTTTAATAAAAGTTTCTTTAGATTGTGGAATATACTTTGTATGCCCATGTCCTACCCTCTACTCACCCATCTCTTTCCTTATCCATTGCTTCCCCTCTCTACCCACCTGATTTTTCTTCGAAAAGATCGCTCAAGGTTGGCTTTTCTCGCCATCTCTTATATGGACATCCTCACAAAGGATCTTTAAGACCAATTTTCTCTCAGCCCTCCTCGAAGCAACACACATTCTCACCGATGCTTTCTCTTTTGCAAATTCTACCCGTAGCTTTTTATGTTTTAAAATTCTAACAAGGCTTATATGTTGGAGTATCTCATCTTTGGGGGGAGGACAGGGATCGCATGCTTTGGAGGACCATCAAGTTGTATAATAGATTTGGTTGATTTCATATTGGACAATTTGATTTTGATTGCGACTTATCGAGGGGTTGATTTGCTTACAAGCTTGATTTTATGTTCATGGCTTTGGTCTTTATGTCATGGTTTCCTTGCATGTAGCATCGGCATGTTTATGTGCGGGGGGAAGAAATTTCGGTGGGACATCGGATCTCCTTATTTACTCGGGCGATTCTTTTTCTAATCTAGTTCCGCCTTTGTGTTCTTCGGTTGGTTCTTGCCTTTAGCTTTTTCTCGCCAGTTCTATCCTCACATGGTTTGCCCTAGCAATTTTATCTTAGCCTCGCATTGATTGAGGTCTCCGTGAAACCGCGGCGGTTTTGCATGCTTGGATGTCGATCCTCCTTCATGTCGCATTGCATGCCTCCCGAGTCGCCTCCCCGCTTGGATTTCCTTCCATGGTGTTCCCATCTGGTTCAAATTTTGGCCTCGAAGCTTTGTAACCGGTTTTTATTTTTGCAGATTTGCATGGTACTAGGTTCGCTTCTGCTATTTCTTGTCTCTAATTAACACCGGACTAATCTTCTTCTCTCCACCTTGAGTTCCGTAATTTGCATGCACTTCATCCTCCGCCTCGGAATCCAACCTTGGCCAATCCCAGACGCGTTCAAAGATCGGCCTCAATCCTCGAACATGGCTCACGATTCTCGCTTTGTTAATCCTAACCAATTGATTGGCCTTTGCTTACCACTATTTCAAGAAAAATCCTTTCTACTTTGCTTCCTCGCCTATCTCGCTAATCATGCTTGGTTTCTTAGCAACAATCGGCTTCTCCTTTGCCTTCCTCGTTTCTTCCTTTTGCCCTTCTGCCGCCTCCCCGAACATGTTGGAGAATCACGGAGAATATATTTGGTCAGCACGCATTAACGCGTGTCAATACAAAGCGGTGGGGTCAGTCCGTATTGGTAAGCAGATCACCCAACCGCGACTGCAGAGAAGACAAGAGGAGGCCGAACAACGTAAAGATAGAGGGGCGATCCGTAATTATCCGGAAAGCGTGGGGGTGCAGTGGAAGATTGCGTGATTGGAGTCGAAGTCAAGGTGGATTGACCAAAGTGCAGATCTCGACTGGATCAAGAAAAAGCTGCAGAAGCAATTTGCTATTACTCCAACGATGCTTGGGCCGGATTGAGAGGTAAATAGATTTGATTCTTGCTATTATCATTTGTCGCTGGTATCGTGAGCCAGTAGAAAAAGATGGCGCGCATTTGCACTAACCCACCCTCAATAGCACCAAGATATTTGATGGAGAGATTGGATTCACCGCGGAAGGCTAGAATCATGCAAGCTTTAAAGGTGGATAAACTCGATATTGTAGACCCGGCAGCTTTCAAGGCGTAAGATGAAGGAAAAGGCAAAGAGCCCTTACTCCGGTAGAGTACTGAAAATCATGGTAAAAAGGAATCTGGTAGTGAAGAAACTGATTCTGCAGCAGAAGAAGAGAGAGAGAGGAAAGGGCAAGAGCCAAAGAATTATCAACAAGGATTACACATTTATATTTACTTATTATAAATTATTATTATCAATGAGGGATAACTTAGATTACACATTTATATTTTGCTTATTATGATGCCATACATAGATAATCAAGCTTGAGTGAGGAGCGAAACATAGATAGGTTAGATCGAACGATCGATCTAAGTAGATGGATTAGATCGATCGATCTAAGCGCAGCTTCCAACAATGGCAATGTTAGTAGTGGCATTGGCTGAAGCGCTACCAAACAAATCGAATCCATGGGCACCAAACAAATGGAACAAATGGAACAAAATTACCGCGGATACCAATTGAAGATGATAAGAAATAAATCAATTAGAAGATGCTTTCAATACTAGATACAATTCAACTATATAGACTATAACATGGAACTAACAATAATAATATCAACTGAATATAACTTCAGTTATTATATCTTAGCATTCCCGAGAGCCCAAGCTTGTTCAACAGAACAACTCATAAGCATCTCAAATTCCTGTACAATATTTCTTGTCTTTTATAGGGCATGGATCCGGTCGCTATGGCGGATCCGCCACTTAGTGCCTTGTTGTATCAGTCTCCACCATCTTTGGTGGTTTCTATAAATTCAAACAACAAATGGCTCCAAGCCATTGTGAAAAGATATTGCAACCCTAATATTTTAATGTGTATAAGGAATCAAACAGCCATTGTCATTTGTACCCTTATAACCATGCTTATTTCAATATTCACTGTGTTACTATCATTCCCGTGCTCAAATATATTGTACTAAAAATTAGCGTGAACTTTCTTCATCTAGATCAGGGGCAAAATATACCATCTTACATTCCTCATGAGGGACAATGTCTACTGCAAAAGCAGGATGCGTGTCATGAGGCGTGAGCATCAAACGGGGAATACCGAGGTGTCGGCGTGAGACCGGACCAACCCAGTTGGACTGTTGTACCGAGAGGGTTGAGAGCTTGATAGATCTCTTCTTGAGCTTGTTGGTCCAATACATCAGGTGGGAGGAGCTTGTTGGGTCCTCTCGCTATTGAGGTGCGCGAGGTGGGTTTTTCAACGTGAGACGCACCCGCCATTTGGTTAGTGCTTGGAAGTTGGACTTGAACTTGAACTTGAGGGAGTTGTGGGCACGCGTGGTGGTGTGGCCCCACTCCTCGATGATGATAACATTGAGCTTCGCAGGATCAAAAGGAGTGCATGAGCTTTGGCCTCATGATTGCCGAGGTGGCCGAGGTTGTGGATATTGTTGTTGTTGTGGATAAGCCGAGGCGCTGATATTGCTTTGGCGTTGTTTGAACTTGAAAGGCCATTTTTGGTGAAAAGGCATGGGATGAGAGTGCTGCATTCTTCAAGAGTATGATTGCACATATTGCAACGTTTGCAGTGAGGAGGACCATTAGTAGAATTGCATTCATTGGCTAGATGGCCTTGATACATACAAATGTGGCATAAAATTTGACTTCTTTGTGGTGGGGTAGATTGATGAGGTTGAACCGTGTTTTGTGGAACCATAATAGGAGGAATGAAAGGGAGATCTGTGAGAGGAATACCATGGGTTCGATAGCGTGGTCCAGCATCTTGGGTCGCAAGTATTTTGTCATAAGACGAATCGCGGGAGGGAGGCCCTGCAGAGGCCAAACTAAGATCTGACTCTGCGTGGGGTATTCCTTGAACTTGCAAACAAGATATGCAGATGATCAGCAAAATCACGGGCAGACTCCGTGGGTTGTTGTTGAAGGTCATTGAGTTGCTTGAGAAGTTGTTGATCATCATCGGTGGTACTATAATATGACAGAGAAGTTGTCTTCATGTCTTGCCAGTTTTATTTCCAATGACTTTTATTGGCCATGAGCCATTGATGAGGTGCTCCGCGCAGCGTGGTTGAGAAAATGTGAAACTTGAGCTGTAATGAGAGTGGCCATTTAAGATAACCGTAGCTTCAAATTTTCTATGTGTGCCCGGAAAGCACTTTCGATCGGGATGGGCTTTCCTTTAGCATTCCCAAAAAGCGGATAGGTAAGTTTGAGGTTGTGTGCGCTTGATGGTGGGACATCAACCTGGGTGTAAAGGGGTGGGGCATAAGAATAAGCATGTCCCGGCAAGATGTTCCCGGGGTGCGAACAAGGCATTTGCGTGGGAACAGTAAACCCAGGAGATCCAGAAATTTGGGTGTCAGTAGGCAAGATCCCTTGTGGTCCATCCTCATTCAATTTAAGATCACCAATATTGTAGACATTAACAAGAGGTTGAAAAGATGGAGAAGGCTGGAATTCTTGGACATGGTTGGGACCAAAAGAAACCCGAGTGTAGTCCATACTATGTTTGTGGGGAAGATGGTTGCGAAGGCAACGGCGCGGGTCTAGAGGGAATATGAATATAAGTGCTTTCTAGTGTTTGAAAGTGTGAGGAGTCCGATGCACGGAGTGTGATGCGGTGACTGTGCTCGAGCTGAAAATATCAACTCCATCACTTGTTTCATGACTTACAATGATCCGAATAAATGCATAATGAGAGGTATTCATCTTGATCCCTATTTGCAATCCATAGCTAATCATCAGCGAGATGGATTCCCTCGATTACCCCATGTAGTTATTCATCTCGTTATGGCTTCCGAGCGCGGCGCCTATGAGATTAACTCGTTGACCTTGCGTGGTCACGATGAGGATCTTTGCCGTGATTATTGTTGCTTTAGGTGCATCCAACACCTATTCAACAATATATAATGTAGTGATGTTCGCATATAAGATATAATAATGTATAAGAGCTCTTTTATTAATTTGAAAAATGTAGAGCCTAATGAATAGCAACTGCTTTGATGTACCTTGAAGACTCAAGTTTCTTCTCCATCCTCTCGTGGCCTCTTTGGCCAAGAATTCCTCAGAATCGAGACGCTACACTTGCGGATATTACAACCATCCGTGGCGACAAAAAGATACAAGTTTGCACATAATTCCTAATGCTTGATCATGCATACATTTTCTAATTACTTTACAAATAATTGTTTTTATGCATTGTAATGTTAATGCATCAAAATCAACTCCAACTATGCCATCGAATGACAGTACTTACATAGATATTCAAAGATATAGACCCACAACCCCATGCATGACGTTGCCCAACACACATTTCTAATTTCTTTAATTTATCAAGAATAATGGCCCATTACCCTTCTATATCATATACACGCTTCCTTCTAAAGCAATCTAGGCACTCCAAATGCTAGAGCATACGAGTAATGGCAAAGACTATCAAGAAGGATTACACATTTATATTTACTTATTATAAATTATCAACGAGGGATAACTTAGATTACACATTTATATTTGCTTATTATGATGCCGTACATAGATAATCAAGCTTGAGTAAGGAGCAGAAACATAGATAGATTAGATCGAACGATCGATCTAAGTAGATTTATTGTTCTTTTTTATTTCCTCAATTCCAGTGATCTATTGATGGGGGCTTCATGGGCAGATTTTTCCTCGAGCCCGATGTTGCATCCGTGGTAGGGCAAAGCCTTTGGGGCGTGTGGTCGTGGATAAGGCATTTTGTTCCATCAAAAACAATGCAAACGCCAAAAACGCAACAACCTAACCCAAATACCCAATTGAACCCACCCCTTTCCCAAGCCTGTATTACCACTAGTCTTTTAATTGGGTCACATATTTGTCAATAATATAAAGGAACTTATTGCACATTTGCCCATAGAATACAAATTAAAAAGAAAATGAACACAAAGAAGCAACCATATTATAACCTCAAATCTACAAAGAACAAATCGATCTTTACCTCTCCCCCAAAAAATGGGTCTCCATATTTCTTCCATAGTCTGATGTCCATATTCATCTCGTGCATGTAAATCCAATAGCAGAAGACTTAAGTTCATCATAACAAGACCACCTCTCGAGTCCAAGCATATGCAATGATAAAAAATCACATGCTTAGTATTTTGAAAAGCTCTTTTATAGCAGGCCATCCTTTATAATGTAGCATCGCAGTAAATTGCCAATGCATACAACGATTGACTCTAAATGGTAAGGAATGTTTGCAAGCAATCAATTTCAATTCCTCAGAATGCATGAAGATAAGAGGCTAAACAAATGTTGGGATGAAAATAGCTGATTGGGATTATGGCCTAGAGAATAGAAACAAAGTGAAGAAATAAACGATTATTGCAAAATAAAAGCCTTCTTTACTGAATTGAATTTGAAGCAAGCTTCCTGGAGCATGTCAGAATGGCAGAATTGCTCTTGGATACAACTATTGACTCTAAATGGTAAAGGCTTTTAGAAGTTATCATATGATGGTGGTGACGTCCATATATGCACACAATTCTTGAAAGCACTCTTGAGAGCAAAACGTACGCTCTTATCCTCTTATTAATGCCTCTTTGCTTGAATGGCCATGGGTACAAAGGACCAACGATCTCAAAATCTTAAAGATGGCTATTTCAATTATGGACACACTTTAGAACATGCATAGATCTCCAATCCTTTCTAAACCTTTCTCAAAAAGCAAATCCATATCCCACTGTCCATTGACTTCAAATAAACTCTAGACTCTTTTTACAATAGGCTATTATCGAGGATATGCAAAAGTTTCATTGAAAACGATCGTTTAAATTGCAATATCGAATTGATGGCTCAAAAATTCAAGTTGAGGACATATCCACTCAAAATCCCTTTAGTATATCGACGGCCATAATCAACCGAGGGAAAATAGTTCAGAGCTTTTTCACCAAACTGAGGGCTAAATACCAACTATGGCAACCAATTTGTCCTCGCTTGTCGCCAAAGAAATCTCAAAATCTAAAAGAGGGTATTTCGATTATGGCCACGCTTTAAAAAATTGCGTAATTCTCCAATCCTTTTCTAAATCTTTCCCCAAAAGCAAATCCATATTCTACTCTAAAGATCATCTTCAAATAAACTATGGACTCTTTCTAAAAGAGGTTGTTTGTCGAGGACATGCAAAGTTTCATTGAAATCGCTATGTTATCTAAATTGCGATCTAATCCGGACAGCCAAAATTGAAGTTGATGCCATACACTCAAAATCCCTTTGATATATCGACGACTAATTAGTGAATAACCCGAGGTAAAGCAAGGGTTAGCCTTTCACCAAATTGAAGGCTAAATACCAACCGCAACCGATTAGTTCTCGCTTTGTGAGGCCAACATATCTCAAAAATCTGAAAGAGGGGTATTCTCGATTATGGCCATGCTTTTAAACATGCAAAATCTCCAATCCTTTCTAAATCTTTCCCCCAAAGCAAATCCATACTCTACTCCACCCATCATTTTCAAATAAACTCTAAACTCTCTTCTAAAAGAGGCTTATCGAGGACATGCAAAGTTTCATTGAAATCACAATGTCTAAATTGCAATATCTAATCTGACGACTCAAAATTGAAGTTGATGATATACAGTCAAAATCCCTGTGGTATGTATAAAGAATAAAGATGATGATATTGATATGCAATTTGGTAATTCTCCCATGTAATATAACTTTTAAGAGTACTTATCTAATTTGTCTTAATATTTACAACAAAAGATAAAAGTTCTACACATAATTCCTAATGCTTGATCATGCATACATTTTCTAAACTTTATAGATCTCACATCATTACTTTACAAATAATTGTTTTTATGCATTGTAATGTTAATGCATCAAAATCAACTCCAACTATGCCATCGAATATGACATTACTTACGTGATATTCAAAGATATAGACCCACAACCCTACACATGCATGACGTTGCCCAACACACATTTCTAATTTCTTTAATTTATCAAGAATAATGGCCCATTACCCTTCTACATCATATACACGCTTCCTTCTAAAGCAATCTAGGCACTCCAAACGCTAGAGCATACGAGTAATGGCAAAGAACTATCAACAAGGATTACACATTTATATTTACTTATATTATCAGTTATCAACGAGGGATAACTTAGATTACACATTTATATTTTCTTATTATTATGCCATAATGAGATAATCGGCTTGAGTGAGGAGCAGAAGATCTAAGTAGATGGATTAGACCGATCGATCTAATAAGCGCGAAAACCATGGCAATGTTAGTAGTGGCGCCGGCCGGGCGCTACCAAACAAATCCAATCCATGGGCACCAAACATATGGGATGTAACCTTACCATCGATGTCTTAACCTTTGATATCGATGTTTCAAAGGACCATGACACTATGGTAGAGTGATGTGTAACTTTAGCAAAGACAAATGGATTTCAAAAGCAAGGCTGATTTTTATACACGTATTGAAGGATGGTTAGGCTGCATTCAAATGATCCGACAGTGAGTGATGACACATGGCAAACATTATTTTTGTGGATGTCGCCTTCGCCACGCTTGTTGGTCGACATTCGCGTTTGCTCACGCCCGCAAAGAAGATTCTCCACAACAAAATAATCTCTAAAAGAGCCCATTAGAGTGGCAAAGATCGACGGCACAATGCAGAAAAACCGACCTTCACGCATCGTTAATCCCCCTGGATTGATTCCGCCATTCAGCCTTGATCGACGGCCTCCCGCTGGTTCCGGGCCGGCCTTCCTGATACTGAATCAAGCCCGCCCATTCCCTTATACAAAAAGTGGCAAAGAATCTTTCCTGTACTTCAAAGCGCCAAATATTTTCTTTTTTATACCCATTATGAAGCAAGAGTTAAAGCAGATTGAGGCCTCTTTAGAAGAAATGGCACCATCTTGCACGTTAGACCACTCGAGTATGCTTCGACACCCCTACAAATCGGAGTTCCGATCGGGGCTCTTGAAGCTTTAAGTGAACTCATACATCGTAACCGGCAGCCTTCTTCAAGCGTTCATGACTGGTATATGTCCCTTAAGCAGTCAATGGACTTGAAAAATGTTGTTTGGATTAAAGAACTTTTGGCGGAAAACTCAGAATTTTAGCACCAACACTTGATCATGACACAAAAGGATTCTCCTTGGATCTAGGAAGGGCCAATAAAATTAAGCTAACCCATGGTAAACAATATTAATGGACATATCATTTGCTTTTCAATACATATATCTAATTTGAATAAAGTATTAGAATTTTTTGGGTTGCCCCTAAGGGGGCAAGCCCTAGTCCATGTGGTCAAACATCTATTGCTGATTGATTACAATATTGATAGAAAACTTTTAGCTCATCTTGATGAATGCAAGTGAATTTCTTGTAATGTAATGGACAATTGTTGCCTGGTAAACTATCTTATGTTCTTTGGCTTCTGAATTGTAAGTTGTGTGTAAATAGACATATAACCTTACCTTTCTATAAAGATAGTCGTCATAATCTTGCATTCAAGGCACTTGAATCAATGCATTTTACATACTATTAGAGACACTTATAAATGTGCTTATGCTTGATACACATCTTGGGGATAACATCCTACAAAATGCCTACCATTCTTAATAGCTACTCCATGAGAATAGATACACATTACACTTTCACTCTAAGGCACATTGCTTATTTTATCCAATGTCGTAAGGTTCGTTCCTTGAATTGTTGTTAAAGACCACTTTATTGTGTTCATCTTCTTCCTTCATGCATGACAACTACAACTATGCATGACACAATATAAATATACGTTCGTTGCTACAATGCATTATTGTTTCAAGCATACAAATTGTCATGCATTCTACGTTAAATGACTTCCACTTAATGACAACTTTGCAATAAAACATTTGCCTCCCAGAGAGCAGTTCAAAACTTAGACAATGTACCCAAGGTATCTTAGATTCCTATGCACAATTTCATTTGCATTCATGTTATTTGATAATTCTTTTGCTCTTTCACACAAATGACACTGACACAACATCCCCAACCTCATATATTGCTGACAAAGCCCGGCAATGCCGCACCCATTACTAGTAAAGAATAAAGATGGTGATATTGATGTAAGAGTTCTTATCTAATTTGCCTTAATATTTACAACAAAAGATACAAGTTTACACATAATTCCTAATGCTTGATCATGCATACATTTTCTAAAGTTTATAGATCTCACATCATTACTTTCCAAATAATTGTTTTTATGCATTGTAATGTTAATGCATCAAAATCAACTCCAACTATGCCATCGAATATGACATTACTTACATGATATTCAAAGATATAGACCCACAACCCTACACATGCATGACGTTGCCCAACACACATTTCTAATTTCTTTAATTTATCAAGAATAATGGCCCATTACCCTTCTACATCATATACACGCTTCCTTCTAAAGCAATCTAGGCACTCCAAACGCTAGAGCATACGAGTAATGGCAAAGAACTATCAACAAGGATTACACATTTATATTTACTTATATTATTAGTTATCAACGAGGGATAACTTAGATTACACATTTATATTTGCTTATTATTATGCCATACGTAGATAATCAGCTTGAGTGAGGAGCAGAAACATTAGATCGAACGATCGATCTAAGTAGATGGATTAGACCGATCGATCTAATAAGCGCAGCTTCCAACGACGGCAATGTTAGTAGTGGCGCTGGCTGAAGCGCTACCAAACAAATCCAATCCATGGGCACCAAACATATGGGACAGAACCTTACCATCAGAGGTCTTAACCTTGATATCGATGCTCTCAAAGGACCATGACTTAATGGTAGACTGATGTGTAACTTTAGCAGCACAAATGGATTTCAAGCAAGGCTGATTTTTATACACAAAAGTATCGACATGGTTGGCCTCAAAGTCGTCGCCTGGCGTGTCGAGTTCGTCTATGTCGATCACCTCTGAATCCTCAGCATCATAAATCCGAAGAGATACGTCTGAATCGGTACCGATTCGGCCGGTCCTCACCTTGATCTCCAAAGTGCAATCTCCACCATTCTGTCAAAACAAAACATTCATCAATTCTATGCATAATATTGAACAATGCCAAATGAATTCTACTCCACCTGAGCTGTTGGTAGGGCAATATGATCCGTAGATGCTTGGCCCCGCGCTGAGACATAGACTAACATTAGGAGCACTAGATTCAACATTAGCAGGCTGCCATACAAGGATGATGCCATTGCAATGGTTGAGTGTATGATGCTTTCCCACGGTCTGGTCTCATATATTATGGCCTCGGTTTTGCATGCCTTACAAATGGCAAAGAGACATCCAGTCATTTCCCTAGGGTTTCTTCTTCCAGATTTCCCTAGGGTTTCTTCTTCCAGTGGTCCCCTCACGGCTTCCATACAGGGATGATGCCATTGCAATGGTTGAGTGTATGTGAAAATGATGGAAATTAAGAATGGACTAGAGGACCATGTACCAGTGGAAACTAAACAATGGGCTTCAAAACCACTTCCAAGATTGCATAAATGGAAAGAAATCATGAGAAACTTGAACAACTCATATACTTGCATATTGTATTGTGCAGGCTAAATGATATTTTAAACCCACAATTTGCTAGCAAAGTTTTCATGGCATAAGAGTGCCCAATATACAATGGTATAATCTTGTGCAGTTAATTCCTTTGCACCAATCCAGTCTCTTTGAGACGATAGATACTGTTATGCTTTCTGATCTTTTACATGACAGATGATGCAAATACACAATCCTAACTAATGCCATAAGAACTCTTGATCTTATAGAAACTTGCATAGGAAGTAGGAAGTGCTGTTGAATGGCAGCTCCTACATCGAAGCTTATTAGTACAATAAATATTCAGTAATGTTCAGATTTAAGGCTACAACCATGCAGGCTTGCAGTAAGTTTCATCATAAAATGGCCAACCTCAGATTCGTTTGGGAGAATGAGAATATTTCATATCTTCTGATACTAGTACCAGTGTATGCAATAAATTGCCTCACATTTGATCATTACTAAAATAAGCTCCTCGAAAACACAGAGAAAATGTGTGGGTGGATTGTGTGATCTTCAAGGTCTTAGTCTTCTTTCGCATGACAAGATCGGTAAAATGAGTAGGGACGAGCTATTCAGCTATAAGATTTCTCACAGGAATATCAAAGCTATATTATGATTCATAGACGAGAACTTCTATACAGAATGAGTGTACAACAAACCAAACCCAATGTTGATTGCATCATGAACAGATTAAGAGTACGAAGCTCTTAACAAACTACAGCCATTTAAATACCTACATTTAAGTGCAACAAACTCGGGTCCACTTGCCCAACATATTTCAATCAAATAGACATAGAAGAACAAAGTCAGGAGGACAAAATTGCAGCATGAATTGGAGAAAAAATGCACTAACCTCTGCTTAAATGTAAAAAGGATGTACACATATGCATATCCAGTGCTATGGCTTCCATGTGAATTGAGAACATACGACACAGCATTTTCAGGGCTGATTTCAACCAGATGCTGAAAATATCTCTCTTCTGCATCAGGCTCCCCATACGTTCTGCAGGCACTCAGCAAAGCTAACCATATTTCTCTACACAAAGAACAGTCTACAGATCTGATCAATTCAATTCCCTTGTACAATGCCCTGGGCGTGCGAAAAGATCAAGCATACAAGCATAATGATGTATGCTTAGTACAATGCCATATGTCATTCTCATAATCTTGAAGTAGGCATAAGAATAAGAATGTCACAGCATCTGGCACCATGTGCATTTGACGGCTCCTATGCTGCCACAAGGATTCAAGAAATGTGACAGTATATGGCTATTCACCTTCATGTTGTAAGTTTGCCCAAAAGCATTCAACTGCTTGCTCTCCAAGTGCATTCTCAGCATACCCAGCAATGAGGGACTTCCAAGAGACAACGACTATGATTAGGGTTAGGGATGTGTCAAATACTTCTCGAACCTCCTTAAGATATCTACATTTAGCTTACATGTTAATTACAGCGCTGATAACAAAAGGATTTGATATCTTCTCTGCTAATTCCTTGTGTGCTTTTTGTCGTGTCTCTATTGCACCTATGAGCATCAGGAGTAATGCCCTTAACTATGAATTCAGGGCTTGTTGATTATCACCATATTCCTTGATAATTACATTCCAAGAGACAATGTCTTTAGTTCTTCTTATGTAAGCGCTTTTGTGCAATCTTATTATGGATTTCTCTAGCCTTGTCTAAAGCACCTATGCTCTCACAAGCTCTTAAGCTGCAAACATATGTAATGGCATTAGGAATCCATTTCCATCCATTTCAATCATCTTTAAACATTGTTGTTGTGCCAATAATAAGATGGTTTCAAAACACAAAACTTCTCTTAGGTATTCAAAGAAAGCCATCCATCTTCGTATTTTGCCATCTTCTCTTAGCCATCCATCAAAGAAAGCCATCCATCTCTTACGTATTTTGTAGGGAAACTGTGTCTTGAAAGAGTTGCAGACTAGGTCTCAAAAGGAAGTCGCTGGTAAGGCCTACAGATCATGCAAGTTTATTATTTAGTTCATTAGATGTGCCCGGCGACCGGCAAAAGAAAATGTTACAGAGGTCATTGCAAAACAGAGGTCGTTCTTTTATTTTCTTAATTTAATTCGCTGTGGCAAAGCACGGATAAGCTTGCTACAGATAAACAGCTTTTGCAGGGATGAGCTCTTCTTTCCTCATTTCTTCTACGATTTAGGCAAAACTTAGATCTTAGACCTGATTTCTTCTCAGAGCTGTGTTTCAAGTTTTGTGAAATCGTCTGGCCATGCAAAATATTGTTCTGCCAGTAAGGAAAGTTGCGTAAATGAGAAGCTGGTAATGAGTTGTTCGATTGCTAATAAGCAGATTTCAATAGCCTTGGATCTGCTTTCTTGCTTCAGTCATGAAATCATGGCTTGGGCATGAAATCATGGCTTGGGCATGCCTGTTGAATGAAATCATGGCTTGGGTGAAGGCTTTGAATGCAATAATCAGGTTTCTCAGGTACAGGTAAATCCTTATTGTTATTTATTTGAGAGATTAATTTTTTATCTTTTAGTTTAGGGCAACCATGTTTGTCTGTATAGGAATATGTATCGGCGCCTCAGATATAGCAGGCTGAAATGGTTATCTTTTTTCCTGCATCTGCCCAAACAAAAAGATGGCATTGGTGGATTACAAAAATGCATCTGCGAATAGGTAAGCCGGTTTTGGAGGCAATTCCTGGGGGCAATGGCAGACCGACTGTTGCATTTGCCATGCTATCTGCAAGTAATGAGTGTCATGATAAGATTTTTAAAATCTAGACTAGAATATACCAGATTTAGAAACAAAAATGATTGCATATGCTGCAGATTCTTGATTATAGGAGGTCTCATTTGCTTTAATATAAGCCAGATTTTGGAAGGTATAGCAAGAAGATTCGTTGATCAGAGATGATGCAAATGAATGCCTCTCATTCTCCTTGGTTCAATTTCTGCTTTGCTGGTTTTTTATGCGTTTTGAATTGTTTTGATTGCAGCGAGGGGTGGTTGCAGGTCTCAAGTTGTACAGCCAAAATCCTGCAAGCAAGCTAAGAGTTTCTATAAAGCTTTTACTTGGTTTTTGTTTCCTGAAGCAAAAGATATTAAAGTACCATTAATGCAGAAGTGGTGCTTAGATAGGATAACTCAAATTATGGGATGTCAACTCTGTTACAGTGTTTTTTAGAGATTCATGTTTCAATCTTTCTCATTTATATTTTTTGTTATCTAGGTGCAACATGATGTTATCAACATTTTAAGTTAGCCTCTACGGGTGGAACAATTCAGAAGGACGATAAGGATATTAGAAATTCAGTCTGTAGATAATAGAGATAGATAATGTTAGTCGTAGGCTTACTTTTTTGGATATCTAAGAAGAAAATTGTATAGCATCTGGTAGCAAAGTACAAGTATGTAAACTATGTGATTTACAATAGACATGTAAAAGGTTCCAGAAGAATTAATGTGTCATGCAACCTTTTACAAAAATTCCAAGTTCATATTCAAATAGAGTGACGTAGGTTTGCAGAATCAAACAAGAAGTTGTCTTTATCTTTATCTTCGCTATCGACAAAGTCTTTGTCTTCTCTCGCCAGGGCGACATAGAACCTTGCCTTATTTAAATACCGATGATAAGTGTAGTCATAAGTTTTAGATTATGCTGCCTTTTAATCTTATTTTTCCTTAGCCAGTTGTAGAAACACAAGCCACCCGTCCATCTCATCTACATCCTTTTCAATAAAGCATAAAAGAGCATTGGGGAATTTCAAAGCAAAGCATTTTCATCATGACCTGTAGCAAATAATGTTATAAAGTTGATCTTAATAGAAAATAAACAAGTATTTCTCTTATTGATGACACTGGGCATGATAAAATTGATCTTGGTTGCCTTTAGGAAAACCATTGGCATGAATAATTTTGAGCAATATAATTGGTGCATGAAATGTTTAACCATAAGATTTTGTGCTTCAACTACAAACTTGACTTCCTTCATTATTATATTTTATCAGATGATAAATTCAAGTATTTTTTTTATCACTTTCATCTTAGCAAATAGATCTCCCAAGCATACATCGAGCGTTGTTGGCATCCATTCACATAATTTTTACGACACCCCATTTCTAAAACTTTTTTGTGAAATGTAGATCGACATTATAACATACTCCAACAGCATCTTGGTTGTAGTAGAAGTTAGTGTTTTATCATGAACTAGCCATGACAAGATTTTGTGTTTTGCATTTCATTGACCTATTTTTTGTTGATGTGCTTAACTACTTCTAAAGGTGACTTTTTAGCATAAGTTTTGGATCTTTCTAAATTTTCGTCCTTAGAGGTAGATTTAACTACCCCACATTCCTTATAAAGCATTGTTTTTCACTACTAATATCCATAAATGCAAAGTTAATACATTTGCCCGATCTTGTCATTAGACAATTTTAATAATAAAAAATAAGCACAAAAGCAAATAATGTCCATTCTTGCCAATATCGACATGCGTTATTTGTCGATGTTGCATATGGATGTTAAAGGCGAGTAAAAACACATTCCAGAACGTGCTTGGCAACGCCGGCACACGCTTACTAGTATGACTTATATTGGTCATTATCTTATGAAATTGTCGGAAAAACATTAAAGAGCTTCTGACTTGAACCACAAATTCATCTTTATGTTTACTACTGTTGGCAAATGGTTAGATCAAAGCCGGGTTTTTTGTGAGGGCCATATCATTTCTTATAACAAACCGTCTTACCATGTGGTCTGTGCTGGGCTCTACCTTCGACTTATAGACATTCTTGTCTAGCTATATCTACCTTAATATGTTATGTTTCAGCAACTATTTCTATCGATGTTGACTAACTAGGAAATTCTCTCCAAATTGATGCCCACGTTTCCTTGAAAAGGATAATTTTTATGAGTTGAAGGTAGGACATGTAATAGAAGAGGAACTAAAAGAGTTTGATGGTTGAATAATTGCCTAGAACTATTGCAGACTAAACTTGCCAAGGAGGGACGCCTCCTAATTCGTACAGGAACCTTTGTTGATGAACTGAGAAAATGGATGTACTCAAAGGTTGGTCTAGAGGTACATGGTTCTGCACTATAATGCAATGTGGTGGTTCCTTATGTTTTCTAAATGCAGGCCATCTTGATGGACCATGTAGATTGGCTAGGACAAGAAGACATAGACACCCTATGCCAAGCTTTGAGGGACCATGTCAAGGTTTTTCTCCACCTAAAACTCAAGATTTAATTTGTCTCTAGATATAAGTAACCTGCTAGTCAACTTTATGTTGTACAGCCTGGAAGTCGTATACTTTGGTGTAGTGCTTCAAGAGCCCCTAACTATGGCCCTTTGTATTGAGAGAAAAGCGAGTTTAAAAGGTATTTACAACGTTGATATACTCACATTTCTCACATTTTAAGTGATACATAATTGTACTTTGCATTTTAAAATAGTGCAAAAGTACATAGATATAGTAAATACTAGTAATGGTGCTCCACTTCTTTGGCAAATGTTGGGAACATTTGTGGATGGAAACCTATTCAAATGTGACTCATTAACCAAGTCCATCATATCTAGGCTATAAGAGGTTTTTGTGCATTTGATAACCTTCCTTTGCTCTATCCTCGCATATCCTTTTTTTCCTCATTTTTCTTACACTTTCTTTTTTTCCATTATTCTTTCCCCACATTTACCTTTTCTCTCTTTTTTTTTTTTTTTCTTTTTTACCCTCTTCTCCTCCTCTCTTTTCCTTCCTTTTCTCCTTCTCATTTTTCCCTTTCCCTTTCCCTTTTTGACGGCTTTTTTCCTTCCTTTTCACCTTTCTCCACCCTTCCCATTTTTCTCATGCTCTTTTTCCCTTTCCTTTTCCCATTCCTTTTGCTTTTTCTTTTTCCCTTCCCTTTTCTCATGCCCTTTTTGCATTCCCTTTTCCCCACCTTTTTTTTATGTTTTCTTCCTCTCCTCACCCTCTTCTTTTGTTTATCTCATGTCTCTTTTTTCCCATTTTCTTCTTCCCTTTTTCTCATGCCTTTTTTTCCTTTCCTTCCCCTTTCCGCCTCTCCCTTTTTCTTTTTCCTTTCCTTCTTTTTTCATCATTTCCCCACCCTTTCCCTTTTTCCCCGTGCCCTTTTCCTCTTTCCTTCCCCCTTTCCTTTTCTTTTTCCCTTTTCCTTTCCCTTTTCCTTTCCTTTCCTTTCCTTTTTTCCCATGTATTTTTCCATTCCCTTTTTTCCACTTTTTTTTTACTGCCTTTTTTCTTCTTTTCCTACCCTCTTCCCCTTTTCCTCTGTCCCTATTCCCTTTTTTTTTTTTTTTTTCCTTTTCTCCATGCTCTTTTCCCTTTTTTTACCCTTTCCTCACCCTTTCCCTCTTCCCAGTTTTTTTTTTTTTTTTTTTTCCTCTTTCCTCTTCTTCCTGTTCTTTTTTCTTTTCCCTTTCCCTCTTTCCATTTCCTTTTTTTTTCCTTTTCCTTCTTTTTTTTCATCATTTTCTCTTTTCCATGCCCTTTTCCTCTTTCCTTTCCACTCTTTTTTCCTTCTCTTTTCCTTTCCATTTCCCACACCTTTTTCCATTCCATTTTCCACCTTTTTTCACATGCCCTTTTCCTCCTTTTTCCCACCCTCTTCCCCCTTTTCCTTTTTCCTCTTTTTCCTATTCCATGTTTTTCCTATTCTCTTTTTGCTTTTGCTTTTCCCTTTTCCCTTTTTCCATCTCTTTTTCCCTTTCTTTTTTCCTTTCCTCACCCTTTTTCTCTTCTCGTGCCACTTTCTCCTTCCTCTCTCCTCTTTCCCTCCCTTTTCCTCATGCCCTTTTCCTTTTTTCGCCTCCTTTTTCCTTTTTCCTTCCCTTTCTATTTTTCCATGCCCTTTTTCCTTCTCTCCATCATTCTTATCTTCCCTTTTTTTTTCCTTCCGCCACCTTTCCGTCTTCACCTTTTTCCCGTTGCCCTATTTTTTCTTCCTTTTCCTCCCTTCCCTTTCTTTTCCCTTATTTCTCGTCTCTCACCCTTTCCCCCTTTTCCTTTTCATAGTGTCCTTTTTTCCTTCCTTTTTCTCCCTTTCTTTTTCTTTTCCTTTTTCGTGCTCTTTTCCTTTCCTTTTCCCTTCTCCTTCTTTCCCTTTTACCCATGCCTTTTTGCCTCTCACTTTGTTCTTTTCCATTTTTTCCCTTTCCTCTTCAGAGATCGGAGCATGGCCAATCACGGTGGTGGGAAGTTGTGCGATAAATCTCGCCTTCAATGCAAATCCACTGCGTATCAACTATCTAAATTAGGGTTTGATTCAAGACATACGCTAAAATTTTATAATATAAGATGTATGCTAGCTTTCATGTGGGAATAAGGCTTGGAGGCATATATTCAATTCCAATTAAGTCCTTCATCCAAGTCCATGAAATGCTAAAAAGGGAGGATGCACTGCAAGAACCCAACTCGCAGATTCAGATAATTCTCGCCCAGCTTCGTGGGAACATGCTTAAAGAGTGTTCCATAGTGTAATTTTGCATGAAATAGAAGTGAAGCATATGTATTGTACTTATTGCAGTCTCTAGTTTCTATGGAAAGGAATTACAGAAAATGTTATGTTGCATTAAAAGTGGGGAAATAGGGAAAGCAACCGTGGCGATGCCCCCTTCATTGGTCGTAGATTACTTATATTCTTTGTACTTGCATTATTTGAGAATGATCCAATGGATCTCATGCAACAATGTGCCTTTTTAGAATTTTCATATACAATTCTAAATGGCATCAAACCTTCAATATGCAACGTGCCTCCCTTTTGTAATCGAAAAATTACATTTGTACCATATCAAAGTGGATCCCAGGTGTGGATCAATGCATAATTGTCTTCCAATTTATTGAACTGAGTAATGTTGAAAATTAAAGCAATCAAAGCATCTGAGCTAGGCCAAATATTCCTTTGGAGCACTAGAACTTATTTGCATCTTCACGTATAACTTGCTTCAAAATTAATATAGACTAAATACAAGTTAATATTCAATGGTTCAAGTTTGTGCACTGTAGCTAAGTGATCAATTCAATCACTGTAGCATTGAAATACGCCCGTTAGGCCCAATACTTGCCGGATTCAATCCTTATTTGCTCTCATAATCTTCGAAAGCCCAAGCACCAAGGTCGGCACATAGACTCTTGCATTTACAACACCAATCGGCAATAGGTTTCCAGTGCACTATATCTGCGATCATCTCCCCCTATATGAGCTTCAAACTTTCTAAAAAAAAATACCATATGACTTGTCCATACTTAATTCGACCTTTAATCATTCTATAGAAAATACCTAAAATAATGCTCGGTGGCTTATCTGCTCATGACTTATGCTCATGACTTTAATGATCTCAATACTTTCACTTAGCGCAATTGAGACAAAACAATGCAAAGATGTTCATCATGGATGCGATATATGACATGACTCCACAACATCCTCCTCTATATCATTTTGTGACACAGAATCGTCTGTAATCACCGCAACCAATTTGTTTCTTGTACGATTCATATTTTCTTTCTCGCAAATGTTTTGTTAAAATATCGCACATTGCAATTCAAGATTCACATATTGTAACCGGATCAGCTTCTTGTCTATTAATTCTCTTACAGAATGCATCTCTATCTCGATATGTTTTGTTCGTTCATGCATGATAGGATTTTTGCCATAGCTATCTGATTAGAACTGCCATCACTTTGTATACTTTGTTGGACCTCTCTCATAATGCCAAGTTCACGCCATCAATCTTCTAGTCCAAACTATTTCCTTTGCAATCATTGTGGCAGCATACTACCGCCCTCGCTATTCACGCGGTTGATCCATCGCTTTAAAAGCATAGAAAAGTTGCTTGAATAGAAGCAAGAAAAGTTCGAAAAGCTTAAAAAGAAAACAGCTTACAATATATGTCGCGACCTTTCTCTAGCTTGTAGAATTTGATCTTGCTCTCATAGCTGCATACAAAATTATCAAAGCTTTTAATACACGGAGCCTCTTTCGATTCCGTTTCTTAGAGCCACCGCTTCTTGGCATTTCACCCGTAAAAGATGATCCGTTGGCGTGAAAGTAGCCGAGGTGTAGATAAAATCCATAACAGGTTTTGTAGAAGAAGACCCTTTTTGTTTTTGGGGCATAGACATCTCTCAAGCTAGATTTGCTTTGAGCCAAAGAACAGAAATACCATAGCCCGAGAACGAGATTTTGTTTGTGCATGTGGGCCTTGAGTCACCATAGCTTTAAAAAGACCATGACTTCATCAAGAGAAATGTCATAGCCGATAATTCTGATTATGTTGGTTCTTGCTTTACTATTTTGCATCCCAATCTTTGCGGTTGGAAGTTTTTATCTCGAGCAACAAAAAAAATGGGCCGAATATTTCTTCCACCAAACTTCCGGGCCGAGAGCTCGAAGATTAAGAAAAGAAAAAAGCTTCTTAGAACGGATCTACGCAAGGGTCTTTGCCATGTCTTCCACACTTTTGCAATCTCCTACCAAGAATCCACCATCGCCTCGAATTTCTACCATCGCCCGCCTGCGTCCCCTCACAGACTTCTAGGGATATATATCTCTCACGATACAACTCTCTCTCCGTTATACAACTCCCCACAGCTACTCGTGATGGATGTATGAATCAACCTCAAATGTTCGTGGAAGCCTTATCAGCTGCGTGTTCTACATGTGACATTCATGAGGCATGGCAATTTTGTAACGTAGCTTAAGGAAGATGATGGAAACATTTGAGTACGAAAGATATCCGCACATTATGAAGTTATGGCAAGTTGTCATGCTTATGCCGGTCAGTAGTGCTGCATGTGAAAGGGGATTTTCCAAGCAAAAGATATTAAAGACATCTTTGAGAAACCAAATGTGCTTGAATACTTTGGATGCACATATGTTGCTTGGAATTGAGTACCCAATACGAAAAGACATGAATTGGTTTGACATATTTGAGACATGGTCTACATCCCGGTCATAGAAGAGGTTTGAAACTTTTTTTGAAAATGGTTTGTATTAGAAAACCAAAATATGTAAGTAGGTTTGGCAGATGTAACCAAGAGAGTTTTTTGAATTTTGATCCCTGCTTGGAGGCATATATTTAATTCCAATTCATCCTTCATCTGAAGTCCATGAAATGCTAAAAAAAGGGAGGATGCGCTGCAAGAATCCAACTCTCCAGATTCAGTAATTCTTGCTCCAGTTTTTGTGGAACATGCTTAAAGAGTGTTCCATAGTGTAATTTTTGCATGAAGAAGTAGAAGTGAAGCATATGTATTGTACTTATTGCAGTCTCTAGTTTCTATGGAAAGGAATTACAGAAAATGTTATGTTGCATTAAAAGTGGGGAAATAGAAAAACAACCGCAAGGGCTATGCCCCCTTCATTGATTGTAGATTACTTATATTCTTTGTACTTTGCATTATTTGAGAATGATCCAATGGATCTCATGCAACAATTTGCCTTTTTAGAATTTTTATATACGATTCTAAATGGCATCAAACCTTCAATATGCAACGTACCTCCCTTTGGAATCGAAAATTACATTTGTACCATACCAAAGTGGCAGGTGTGGATCAATGCATAGTTGTCTTTGGATCAATGCATAATTGTCTTCCAATTTATTGAACTGAGTAATGTTGAAAATTAAAGCAATCAAAGCATCTGAGCTAGGCCATACATTCCTTTAGAGCACTAGAACTTATTTGCATCTTCACGTATAACTTGTTTCAAAATTAATATAGACTAAATACAAGTTAATATTCAATGGTTCAAGTTTGTGCATTGTAGCTGAGTGATCGATTCAATCACTGTAGCATTGAAATACATCCATTAGGCCCAATACTTGCCGGATTCAATCCTTATTTGCTCTCATAATCTTCAAAAGTCCAAGCACCAAGGTCGGCACATAAACTCTTGCATTTATAACACCAATCGGCAACAGGTTTCTAGTGCACCATATCTGCGATCATCTCCCGCTATATGAGCTTCAAACTTTCCAAAAAAAACACCCATATGACTTGTCCATACTTAATTCGGCCTTTAATCATTCTATAGAAAATAAAATAATGCTTTTGCTCATGACTTATGCTCATGACTTCAATGATCCCAATACTTTCACTTAGCCCAATTGAGAGCAAACAACAGCATGTTCATCATGCACAGTACATATGACATGACTCCCACAACATCCTCCTTTCATGTCATATCTATATCTGTTTGTGACCTGTAATCTGTAATCAGCCTGCAACCAATTTGTTTCTTGAAGTATTCATATTTTCTTTCTACAACAGGTTTTGTTAAAATATCTCACATTGCAATTCAGATTCACATATTGTAACCTGGATTAGCTTAACTTGTTCATTACTTCTCTTACAAAATGCATCTCTATCTCGACATGTTTTGTCTGCTCATGCATGATAGTTTTTTTTATAGCTATAGCTATAATTATAATCGCTATCTATACTTTAGTTGACCTCTGCAGATAATGCCAAGTTCGCCATCAATCTTCTAGTCCAAACTATTTCCTTTGCAATCATTGTGGCAGAAAAGATACCGCCTACTGCTATTGACAGAGCTACAGAGGTCTCTGCTTTTTGCACTTCCGTGGTTTTTTCATCCCAAAGTAGGGACACATTGTATAGTAGCATTTGTCTTTTGGTGTGGTTTTATCTCCGCTTTGCGTAATATGTACCGCCTCATAGGTCAAGTTTGATCTCCGCGACGTTAAAATATACTTCCTTCCTTCCTTCCTTCCTCCTAATAGAACTACAAATCCAAATGTAGATCTTCTTCCATCCAAGTCTTCTGCCCAAATCCAAGATCACAAAAACCTTCTAGTTGCAAGTTATTTGAACTGAACACAAGATCTTGAAAACCTTTAAGATATCTCAAGACACGTTTTTTGCCGCCATCCAAGGCATACTACCCAATTATTTCCAAACCCCGCTTAGTATATTCATTGTATAGGCTATGTCGCCGCAGTATGCTTGACCAAAAATTAGGCATCCAACTAGATCCATGTACGGAATTGTTTTCATCTTCTCTTCTTCCACTTTGCTCTTAGGGCACATTTCATTTGACCGCTTTTGTCCCTGCATCATCGCTACAAAAATAAAATTTGGCTAACCTTAGCCGTTATTTTATTCCATGGATCCTGTCACATTTAAGGGTCTGGACGATCCCGACGCTTGGGTCTCATTCTAAAATAGAACTCATACTAAAAAAAAAAAATTGAATTGAATGCTTGAATAGAATGACACATTATACACAAACCCCAAACCCCCCACTCTAACCACTAGACCAAGCATTAATTCCATAAATAATTTATGTTCTCGGATATACTTAAGGGTAAAAGTTCCCATTAAGATAAAATAGACTATAACATTCTAACCAGTTCAAGAAAGTTCTAGAATGTTCGAAGGCTCTAGAAAGTTCTAGAATCTTCTAGAGAAGTTCTTGAACATAAAGAGAAATCTAGGGGATCCAAAAAAATTCTTCCGCAAAGTTCCAAATTGTTCTAACTTTAAAACAAAATTAGAAGAGTGATCGGTGACGTCGTCATTACGACCATTGTCTATTCTTGCTCTACAAGCAAACCTTTTCTTGCATGGGCAATCCCCCTGCTCTACTCTATGCATTTGCCGGAGATCAGAAGCGTGAAATCCGTCTATCCGTCGGTTATGCCATTCAAGCGCCCGGCCAGTCTCGCCTTCCATTTCTTCCTTCTTCATCTTGTGCATGGCATGATTTAATGGGCTCAAGATATCTCATAAACCTACGGGATCCGGGGATCCGAGATCCCGGCCCCTCCTCCGTCCCCGTGCATTCTCGGCGGGATCCGTTGGGGACCCGTTTTTCTCGGCACATCAATTTTTGTCGGGTCGATCCAGGGCCGTCCGAGCCAGGTCCAAACTCCCGCCAGACCCCTCCATTCATAGGGATCGCATCCGATCCCCTCCTCCGGATCACGAGGGGCAGGGTCGATATCTCTTCCCGGAGATATCGCCATGGTGATCCCCTCCGATCATCATTTATCCATAGTGTATTGATCACATCCTCCGGATCCATTCCTACGACTTTATCCGCCATTTCCGGACGCTGGTGATCCCCTGGCTCGAATCACTTGCCAATCCAACGGTTGTGATCCCCCTCCGGGATCACACCCGCCGTGACGCCATCCGCCAGTTGATCCCCCGCCTCCTGATTACACGTCCGTACCCACGATGTCGCCTGATGTAATTGGGTGAACCTGCCTCCGGCAAAGCCCAGTCCCGCCGCCAAGCGTCAAGTGTGCCAAGGTGTCATGAGTGATGCCGCCACCGGGATCTCTAATGCCTCCGGCTGACTCCTCCCCGATGTGGCACGTCTGCTGTGCCAAGGTGTTCGCCACTGCTCGGGCGCATAAGGTGACGCTATTTGTTCAAGGAAGTGATCCCAGCTTCTTCCCGGATCCCATCGCCCGCGGTATTGACGCGGGTTTGCCAAATCGGGCGATCGCTTGGCTATCCCGCCTCGAATCACGCCCCGCAATTACGCGCCGCCCACGCAGTAGCATCGGCTGGCCTTTCAAATTTATACACGACGATCAATTATTACCGCGACGCTAAGCCAACAATGTGGTGCCACGACAAGTGATTCCGCCGAGGGAGGGAATTCCCACTCTTCCTGAGTGCAATTTTCTGATTGCTCGCACCAATCTCCGGCCCCATTTTCCGAGGAGGGGTCCGATTCAGCGGGCACAGAGTCAGCTTCGTGGTCTCGAAGAAAGGCGCCAGAAAGTGTTATTTTGATCTGTTTAAGGTAAAAATCGATTGAATAGACCCCATTTAATCTCGACATCAAGCTTTTTAACCTTTTGCTTTGTTTTTAACGATTCTTCTTGCCTCGGGTCATTCTTGTAGATGGACCGAATCTATTAACCCGAAGTTAGCTTGAATACCTCCATAAATGAGAACCGGGGCCCAGCAGATGAGGCCGAACTCCCTTAAGTTACCGGACTATTTCCGTAGATATAGCCGGTTTGGATCGTCTGCGAGGTGGAATCCCTTCCAAGGAGAAGAAAAGTTCGATCCGACAACAGCGGTCAGAGCCCCTGGCAGATAAAAATTCAGCCTCTTGAGGCTCATTGCGAGAGGATATTCATGGGGCTTCAAGGGGATGGCGAGGTTGTTCGGAAGAATTCTTGAACATCCATGGAAGAGCCCCTGCATCAATGGCAGGATCACCGAATTCACCCATGGATGGATGTGCAGAGGTCTCGCGATAAGAGAGTTACAAAGAAAGGTGGATTTAGAAAAATCATAGGTTCAGTGGTACACCGCATTTATGAGAATTTCAGGCTCCCCCATGCCAAAGGGGTCGGATTCGCAACAAGAGCAAGGGTGAATCCAAGAAGAGGGACTATGGGAAGATAGTGTGGCCGATCTTGTGGATCCCGATTTCCAAGTATGCCCATAACTTGACCAGGAAACTTCAAAGGGACTAGACGCTACGCCGCAGCAGTATTGGCGATCAACGATAGATATTGATTGCTTCACCAAGGGCGAAATAACTTCATCAATTTTGCGTGTTCGTGAGAGTTGGAGTTAATGTGAGCTCTAATCCCGTGAGAAGTAAATAAGGGAAATTCGGCCTCGAATTGCTCGAGCCATGGCAATGGGGTCACCGAGGGAGGAAATTTGGGTCGCCCAAACCTAATTGGAATGCCGAGCGTGCCCAAGTGACGCAGACATTGAGTGCCGAGGTTGCCGCCGCATGATAACTGAAATCTCCCAGGTTAAAAAGGAGGACACCACATCGCTCGATGCACCATTGAAGCCGGGTTTACTAAGGCCCTGGGTGAGAATCATTAGCATGGCTCCCCGGCCCCATATTATTTCAAGAACTTAGCCTGATGACTAAGAGGAGCCAGCTTGATTCCAAAGATAAAACCCAAAGCAGGATAAGATTTCATTATTTGTATTGCATAGATCCCTCCTTTTTATTGCTGTTCTGGTCTCTACCGTGAGTGGTCTCAAGAATCGAGATGGACCTTTAATTTCACATTGACATATCCAATTGTTGTGGAGAGTCCGCTACTTAAGGTGGGCAAAGAAATCGCAATCCGTGGAGTTCTTCATCACCGGGTAGAGGCCCAAAAATTCCAAACAATTCCAAGTGGCTCCTGATTTGGCATGCGAGGTGGATGCCGATCGACTTGGAGCTTTTACTATGAGTGTAATTTTGCTAAGACAGCTTCACTGCTGCTCAAACAATTGGAATTCAGCTTTAATTTGCACATCCTCCCTCGTGGTACTTGTCCATTCGATTCCTATTCGTAAGAGATGTCACCATGTAATGGTTCACCCCACGCATTCGGATTATTTCTAAGTGGGAAGCAAGGCAGTTTAGAACGCCCATGACCAATTTGCAAAAGTTGATCCCGGCCATCACCGCTTGGCAAAGTCGCCAATGGAGAATTCAAAGATGTTCGGTACTACTACATTCCAAGTAATGCAAGGTAACATCCGCTTGTCAAGTTAAAAGATCCCTTCATTTTTTTATTGTCAAGGATTAGTTTTATCGAATCAGCAAAGGGGCATTTGGAGCCCTGCTTATATTAGTTGTTGATCAATTGGCATGCCGGTTGAACAAGCCCCCGCCTGCATTTTGCACTTTGATTCTTATGATCCCCTCGCATGCAATGTTCGGTGCTTATAACTTTGTGAGTTATTTCAGGTCTACACATATTTATGGTTTCTTGATAGGTAATTAGGTTCTTATTTTAGGGATTGAACTTCGGATTACATTTCCGTGTTCTGAGCGACCTATTCAAGAGGTGGAAGCACCTTAGGAATTAGCACTTCACAATGCTCCTTGTATAATCGATGGATGTTCCCAACCAACATAATGTACCAAGATTTGTGGTGTATATGTCATAAAATTATGTGAATAGATTTATTCGAGATGTTTTGCGGCACCAAAGATGGGAAAAAGTCACACTCGAATGACTTAAGAATTGTCACTTTTCGATTGTCATTGCTTAAGAATTGTTCTTTTTCAAAGTTGTCATTACGGATTGGTTCCGTAAGGAAGAGATAGACAATAATCTAGTGTTTCGCTACAAAGTTGGAAATTGAGTGGATCAGTTTCAGCCCAAGGAAAATTCACTTTCTATTTGCCCGGCGGTGCAATCCAGTTCTCGCCCGCCATTCGCCCATGTTAAATGGCCCCCTAAAAAATAACAATGGATCTAATCAGGTAATCAATGTAATTTGAGTAAACCTGTATGCACACATATGGAATATCTATGAATATAAGAAATGAACTTTCGCGGAAATATTGGTCAATGTCCTCGAAAATATGGGTCATACGGGTGTATTCCCGATCACACTACCCTAATATTCGCTAGATGCCCCTTGATCCCTCCTCCTCCGGATCATCAATAACCGCCCAAACGCCCCAAATCGATGCTTGATGATCCTCCTCCCGGATCACAACATAATTAATGGGATCCCTCCTCCGGGATCACACGTCCGCTAAAAAAGCATTATTTAATTTCAATGGTATGGATATTATTTTCGATATTAAGGCATATTCATAGATGCCTGATGATCCCTCCTCGATCACAACATAATTAATGGGATCCCTCCTCCCGGATCACACGTCCATGAAAAGCATTATTTAATTTCAATGGTATGGTTACTATTTTCGATATTAAGGCATATTCTTCAGAGATGCCGTGGTGATCCCCACCTCCCCGGATCACACGTCCGGCTTCTTAAATGTCCCAATTTAACCTCAATGGTTTGATTTCAAATGAGTTAAGCGTTGCCCTAAAGTTATCGTGATGTAGTGAGAACAATTGAAAGTAAACTCATAAAATGACTTAACATGTTCCGCTCAAGATACTTACAATAACCCTCCATCTCAACTTGCTTCCAAAATTCTTCTTGATTTCCTTGTCCTTCCTCTTCCCCAAGCTCTATCAAAGGCTTGAGCCCTTACAAACTATTTCCACCCTTCCACCTGCCAAGGTGGGGAGAGTTGTTATGGCTATCATGTTGGTGCCCCAAACATCATCCATTCTCTCTCTAGCCTAGTGTCGAAGTTGTCTCATAAGAGAACTCAAGTTAGCAACAAGCATGCTAGGATCTTTTTTCTCAGCCTTGACACCACTCTAGCAATTACTCTGTGGAAGGATGCACGAAGTCTTATCCAAGTTAAACCTTCTCCATTTGGGAGAGAGACTCTCCCAAGCATACAATGTGGCCACATCTTCACATGGGGTTTCCTCCCAGGAACTATCTCCTCACATGGCCTCCGGGTCCATGCCCCAAAGAATTGTCCCATATTGGGACCCAAGCACATGTAAAAGATCCCGATCTCTCAGAGTTGCCCAAAGAATTGCATAACCTTAACCCGGTGTTTATACAAGTTGCCCTTGGCTCCCCAAGGGCGCTCACAAAGATGCTTGTGTGTGCCCTGCTCACAAAGTGGGACCTAGCCCTAGAGTACGCTCGCTTTGCACTTCACCTTTTGGTGAATGTGACTTTGCCACATTGAGGGAAATTCCTAACACTATATTGCTACCGTTCTCAAGTGAAAATGCCCGGCCCATTAAATCAAAAATGTCGGATCTGATCCCCGCCGCATTTTTAAGGTTTTCCCCGATTCCTCCCCAAAAATACTAGTAAATGGCATTTATAGTCCCCGGCAGGTGAAGGTAGAACCGAAATAGGTTTTTCTTTTCTTTGAGGGGCCGAACCGCATGCACGCCTTTTTTCTAGTGCTGCTCCATCCCTCCTTCTATTATGCATGTAGCAGCCCCCATGAAACTGATCTTGATTACGAGGTACCAAGACGGGTCGATTTCGCGATTTCTCTTTTATGTATTATCCTCTCAAGTTTGAATGCACCAAGGTATAACAAAGCTGGCAGTATATGTTTTGAATGATTTGCAGAATGTAATGATCGGATTTGATGTTTCGTAGACAAAATACAAGATAACATTCTATCTCGCATAAACCGCCAGTATTTACCCTTTGCTGATCTTCCGTTTATTTCGGTTATTTATTTCTCATGGAAGGCTTAACTTATCCTTCCATCAAAACTTATTGGCAGTTGATGTTTAGGTCGCTAAGGGATCACAATCAAGTATCAATTATCATTGTAATGCTTATGGGGATATGTAAGCCACGTGGCAAATATTAATTTGTGTAATGGGTTACAAATTAAAACCGTGAACGCGTCGACAAACATTAAAATCAGTAGCGCCGTTACAAGTTTCAATTGTAACGTGTAACAAATATAACTATTTGTAACGCTACAAAGATATTTCAAATAAATATAGCCGCTTTGAAACTTGCAATTTGAGTTCTTGTAGGCACCCATTTGAGCTTCCACGCCCATTTGAGCTTCTGGGTGCTTGATGCATTGAGCTTCTCTTCTAGGTGCCATGGATGATCTATTTGCAGATTTGCCCGCAAACCACTAGGAGAAGAAGATTGAAAGAGCTTTGTTGACGCAGGTATGCTACATCCTAGTGCAATATCAATGAGCTCCCAGAGGACATTGTGCTGATGAGTTTGAAGTATGTTGGTGTGCATCTTGTGTGGGCCAACATAGTCGATTGCCCACGGCGATTGAGCGGCATCTTAAGTCATTTGGTGCCTATTGGAAAGCTCCCCGAGAACTTTTGTACTTTCTTTTGGTATACCTTACAACCCTCGCTCCACCCGAGGCACAAAGTTAGTAACCCCCTTTGTTTTTGTTTGGTTTATTTGCTAGTGTGTGCATGTCGTGCCTGCGTGCCTATTATGCATCAACCATTAGAATATGCATATTACTTGTTTGTATTATAAAACACATCTATTGGTATTCTAAATGACTTCAACACAACAAGCTACAATTAGTTTTTCGAGGGGAGTTTGGAGGCACATAGAGGTTGATGATGAGATGGATTCCTCGAGTAATTCTTGTTATAGGACCCGCAAGAAGTTGCGTGTGGATGTTATTAGTGGAAGTAGAAATTATGCTATAGGTTGTGATATACTCCGATCTAGTTATGCCTCATGACATTGAGAAATTAATAAGGCATGTTGACCGCTAGATTGGGTCTTTATATTGGTCCATTACCAAGTTTAGGTGAGGAATTCAGTTATTGGGGTCGCTCGATATATAATAAAATGATCCAACGATCCCCGGTGCGGGAAGAGGGTTATTCATTGCCCAAGATGTTCAAGTTCGCTTTGGTACAGCTTATTCCTTTGATGATCTATGGAGGCCCGTAATATAATGCATTAGAGTGGGAGGCACTAACTTATTACTGGCTCCGCATGATGGTTTATGGCTGCAATAGCAATGCATGCACCATGAGATGAGGTTGGACCAGTGAATGAGGATAAGAGAACCTTCATTGATGGTCGTGTTGAAGAACATGGCAATATAGCAGGGTTGATAAATAGTTGTGGTAGTAATAAAGACTCAATCAATTGTATATTTGAGGAAAGAAGTAATGATCGTGAGGAGTTCATGGCAAAGGCATCTAAGCATTTTGTCATGGTAATGGCCATAAGAACACTCAAAGCTGGTGATGAGTTGATTTTGGACTATGAATTGCCATCCAATGTACCAGATCATTTTCGATATTAATCAATGTCCATTATTTCAAAATATGTTGAAATGCATATTATGTTTGTTCCACCATTATTGTTTATCTTCTTTCGCCTCTCCTTTGATTTTCAATTCAAAAGGGTGCATTTGTCCTAAACTTGTAATGCTTTACAATTAGAAAATGATATTTTAATAAGTTGCAAGTTCCACCTTAAGCACTTTTTTTTTTTGGTAAGAAATGGTTTTGGTTAAATGTTTAGCTTATAATTGTTATTTATGCTGGTTTGTATTTTTCACATATTATTATTATGACGTAGGTTGAAGGAGCTCCTGATGTCAAGGTTCCATCTTCAAGATATGGAAAAGATAGCACGAAAATCCAGCAATCAATCACTGGAATGTGGAGCAAATAAACAACCATGTTTATGATGAGATGACTGCAAATTTGCTATATGAGCATGCACAATTTGAATGTCTTTATGGAAGATATTGATAATGAGGTAGGTGCACAACATATGAATGACTCATAAGATGATGGAGTAGCTTTTGAGGTAGATCCGCTCAAGATTTTGATGAGCATAAATCCATGATGCTAAAACAAAATTATATGAGGGCTGCAAGATATCTAGATTGACATTCAATCTATGTATTCTCAACTTACAAGGACAATATAAGATATCAAATGTGGCAATCGATGCAATATTGAGGTTTGTCTCTCCCTCTATAAATCCTAATTTTGTTTGTAATCTATATGATCTCTTAGTTTGTACATCAATCTTAACTTTATCTTTTGTAAGCGCACTTATCAACAAAATATTGCCCTCCTCGGCAACGAGGTTCCTTCTAGTCGTGATGAAGCACGAAAACTCATAAAGGCACTTGGTTTTGAGTATGAAAGTATTCATGTATGTCCAAATGAGTGTACCTTTGTACTATAAGGACACTAAAGACATGGTAAAATGCCCTAAATGCAATGAATCAAGGTATCGTAGTGATGTCCAAGGCTCACCATCCCACGAAAGGTATTGGCGCTATTTTCCTATAATTCCTAGACTTTCTCATCTTTCGAACAAAGGAAAATGTTGCCTTTAATGGGATGGCATGCAAGTAAAACGTAGTTCGGGATGGAGTTATGTGCATTCCCCTAGCGATTCTCGAGGCTTGGAGATTTATTCATGAAAGATGGCCAGAATTTGAAAAGGAACCTAGACATGTTTACTTTGGTCTTGCAAATGTGATGGTTTTAACCCCTTTTCTGGCGGGAACTGCCTCTGGTCTACTTGGCCGGTCCATGCTTGTAAATTACAATATACCTCCAGGAGGAATCTATTAAATCCGGGACATATCATGTTGAGCATGATTATTCCGTGTTTTCACTTTTTCCACTTATTAGTAAATTTCATATATATGATGAAATGTTTCAATGATTGACTTATGAATGTTGGTAATGCAGTCCATCTCAACCAAAACAGTTTTGATGTCTATCTTTTGCCCCTAGTTGATGAATTGCAACAATTATGGAAGGGATCCCCATGGTTGATATCTCTAAAACCAAATCTAAGGAGCAAAAGTTTTTATTAAAGGCTATCTTAATGTGGACCATGCATGACTATCCCGCCTTAGCATATGTACAGTGTGTATGATTTTTTTTTTGTTTCCTTTGTAAAATGGTTTGTAATTATATTGTTATATTTGTAGGCTTGCAAACAAAAGGGGAATATGCTTGTGTGCATTGTGGTGGTCAAATCACCTCAAAGATATTCCAAATCTATGAAAAAAAGCGGTATATGAGGGCCATGAGAAGTTTTACCTATGGATCATCCACTTCGAAAAGGGGCACACCAAGAAACTTGTATCCCAAAGTGCATGACCACAAAAAGATTGGCACAATGAATGGGAACGGCAGGGACAAGGCATGGCAAGAGGCCAAGATGCTTTGTGATTTATAATGAAGACCCCCGATGACATCAAGATCAAGCCTCCTAATGGTATGAAACGCCTTTTCCATATTATTATATGAGCTACCATATTGGTCAGAGTTGAAATACACATCTCTATTGGATCCTATGCATATCATAAAAAATGTTTGGATTCGATATGGAAGCATATAGTGGGTGAGAAGGATACAATTGGTTCTCGAGATGATTGTTTCATGTGTGTACCCCCCTCGCAATGCTATCTTGAAGGACCCAAAATCTCGTCCACCATGGGTTATGAGTAGTCGGGACATACGATTGTGGGGAATCTATTAAGAAAGTGAGGATGCCGACCGGTATTGCTTTTCGTCATTTCAAAGGTGTTGGACAAAGGATGGTAAGTTAGCGGGACTCAAGTCCCCATGACTACCACAAGTTGTTGGCGGTAGTTATTGTATTGCAATTTTATGCCCTAGTGCTTCTTATTCATGTCAAGCATGTTTGTCCATTTACATAGGAAATATATTGTATTACTTATGCAATTATGCTCATTCTTGTAGGAGATTTTGCCCATGGTTCTACTCTTTGTAGAGGGTTGCCTCCCAAAATTTGTGAGCCTATTTTTAAATTGGCCAAGCTATGCAGTAAATCAAATATATCATTGGTCACCCTTGGTGTATTGTTTTTATTCCATATTAAATAGTTTTTATGCATTACATATGGATATCATTGAAGGAGATAAACAAAAAGTGACATCGAAAAAATGAAAGAGTTATTTATTGAAGTTTTATGCTTATTTGAGAAGGTGTTTCAAACCAGTTTCTTTTGATATACGTGTCAGTCTTCCAAAAATCTTGATATACTAGAACTATCGCTATACAAATATCTTAATTAGTTTCTTGGGTTTCAATCATATTTGTAATATATGTTTTGTGGCCCTCATACAGTTCACCTACTGTTACATTTAGTCGATGACATCGATTAAGAGGAGACCAGTTCTTATCGTTGGATGTTTTTTCTTGAACGATTTATGAAAGTTCTTAAAGACTTTGTGAGACAATTTGCCAAACCCGAGGGGAGCATGTGTGAGGGGTGGCTTGCAAGATTGCAAGTTTAATTGTATCAACATATCTTAATAATGTTGATAAAGAGGTAATGATGTTTCAACCTTTGAACAAGGCTTGGATAGGTTACATAGCAAAGGGCTTACTTTATAAACTAAAACCCCATGAGCTTAGTGCGATCAAATTGTATATAGTACGTAATGAGCAATGCATGTCCAAATGGGTGCAAAAGTACAATGACTTGAAGCAAGCCAGGGAATTAGATCGGCAATTATTTCTAAGAACACTCAATTTAGTCCCATATCCTCCGAGGCTAGAAAAGACTACGGATCAGTGCACGAAGATTGGCTATTAAACACAATATTGGTTTCGGTAGGAGATGAAGTTGGTTCGGTGTCGGCGAGGAAAGGCAGATTGTGCATATGGGCCTTCGGATGGGTAAGATAGTAATATTGTTAAGATACTTTTTTTAAAATGACTTAACATGGTTGTGCAATATGTAGGTTTCACTATATAATGGATACATTTGCAATGGGCGACATTTTCGTGTGTGCGTAAAAAGGATGAAGTTTGTGTTACCTTTGATCAGTAGAGTTATGTCTACTTTCATAGTTGAAAGTCAAAGTACAAGTGCAAAAAAGACAAAAATATGATTGAGGCTGACATTGAGTATGTGGAAAAGATACAACAAATATTAGAGCTTGACTTTAGAAATTTTTACTAAAGTCTTGTTTCAAATTAGATGGTATGATGCACAACCTGAGGTATAAAGGTGCCACATTTCGTCAAAGGTCCCAATGGTTTAGCCATCAATTCGAGCGGTTGATTCCTGTAAGACAACGAACCTTATATTTTTCCAGAAAGTGTGAACAAGTATACCTACATCCGACACCTAATGATCGAGATTGGCTATATGTGATGCGTCAATCCTCGACAAATCAAGAGATTATGAAGCAGCTATCGAACCTCCTTCTCTTGCATTGCATGATCATACTCCGTATAGAGGATGAGAGTGAAGACATCATCGCGGAAGAAGTGGTACCTTTGGTGGCTGAGGTAGAAGGCATTGATATGGAAGAAACTGTGGTACCCTTAAGGAAGAAGGCATTAGTATGGAAGAAACATTGACAAATAAAGAGGATTCGGGCATTTTGGCCACATTACAAGTTGTCATTTTTGAATCTCTTAAGTATCCGTTTTTATGTAATTGCTTTTGGCCGAGCACAAGCCTTTTATTTTTCCTGTCTCTTGTGACTTCTATCCCTAGAAACTTTGAGAGCTCACCTAGATCAGTCATTTTGAATCGGGCTTTAAGAATAGACTTGCAGTGATCCAAAACTTCTAAGCTAAGTGTCGCCATCACATAATCATCTACATAGAGAGCAATGATACGATCTGCTCTTCAGTTTGAACATATCTGTGATTTCCCGCATTCTTTAATTTAATAAACCTTTGTTGTTTAAGAAACGAATCCATGTGTTTATACCACTGTCGTGGCGACTGTTTCAGACCATAGACAACCCTCTTTAACTTCCATACTAAATTCTTTCCCTGCTCAAATCCAGGAGCTTGCCTCATAAATATTTCTTCATCCAAATTTTAGCATTAAGGAATGGCGTGCCCATCCATGTGGTGCGTTCGAGATCAAGGCATTAGCAATTGCTAAAACCATTCTAGTGCTGGTAAGCTTGACTATGGGCGAAAAGGTTTCTTCATAGTCTACTCCTTTCTTCCTGCTGCTGCTTGCTTTTTCTAATGTGAAAGTCATGTATCAAGTATTCTATTATCTAAAAGTAGCAATTTGAATTGATTGTGACGAAATTGAATGGAAATAGCCCAGAACAATCAATCTCAGCTTCTAACTATGGGATACAAGGCTTGTGCTTTCACGCAAGAAGCCTACAAATAGCCAGAACGAAGGAATGGGGTTCTAAGATGCTAACACTGTTGAAAAATTTAGTAGTCAAGCAATAATAACAAATGTTCCAATATCAATGATCAAGATGAAATGATCAAGATATAAACTTCCAATAATGAATGTAGGCCAGGCAACAAATAATAACACAATGCAATGTTCAAACCATTAAACAAATGCTCGATCAAATCAGTGTTTTACAATGAAGTTAAACACAAAGGAATTCTGCCTTTTCCTGCCACACCTAAAACCTCGATTCTCCACCTATCTTCAATGTCAGTCTAATGCAATCTTTTATGCTCCGATCCGGCTCTGTAGGCATTGATCTTGAGCTCTGCAGTGATATATGCCCTTCTAATTTTGCTTTTGTCGGTTATATTATCCCACATGCATAGTTTATATTTCACGACCCTTCGACCATTGAAAGTTAATATAGATGAATAAATCAACTTGGGCTTACCATAAGAATATCTTCAACTATTGAACTTGTTCCAACCCTAACTCCTTTGATTACTGAACATTGCAACCATCTTGTTCTGCATCAAGACTTCACCAAACATATGTGATGATTCTCAATTTCTAACATTCCTCCTTCATCACATGTGTTTGCAACCTGCTTGAAGGAATCTGTTTATAACTGTTTCTTGAACATTTAAACTTTTCTTAAACTGTGAAAACTTTGCTTCTGTGAGTGCCTTAGTGAATACATCAGCTACCTGATTGTTTGTACTGACATACACCATTTGTATAATTTTCTTTGCTGCCAGATCCCTTATAAAATGCATACTAAGCTCAATGTGCTTAGTCCTTTCATGGTCAATGTGGATTCTTGACTATAGCCATGCAACTTTGGCTATCATTGAATATGTTTGTAGGATCATTCTCGCATGCATCCTAGTTCATCCAAAGAATCTCCTTAGCCAAACTATTTCTTTTGCCACCAAGGAGGATGCGACATACTGATACCTCTGCGGACATGGCCACTGTACTGCGCTTCTTGGTTCTCCGGTGATTGGCCCCTCCAAATAAGAAAACAACATACCCCAGGTTGATCTTCTCATGCTCATATCTCCGCCTATCCGGCATCATCATCAGATGTTTCAAGTTTCAAATTACGTGAGTCATAGGTTATTCCATTATCCCTGCTTCCCTTCAAGTATTTTAATATCCTCTTGCCGCCAGCCAATGAGCTTTACTTGGGTTATCACATCTTCTCGCTAAGAATATTTAATGCATAGGTAATGTCGTGTCGAGTATTGTTAGATAAATACAATAAACAACAATTAATGCCCCTATGGAATCTGCTCCATTTCGGAGATCTCCCTCCTTGCTCATGGGAACATCCGCAGCTAGTTTGTGCCATTGGTGTTTTGACCTAGTTTGTTTCTACCATATTAAATCTTTTCTCATGTTATCAATGTGCTTACCTTGCCTAAGATGTAATATGTTTTTCTCCCTGTCTCTTTGTTACCTCTATTCCAAGAATTGATGTAGTTGATTCACATATGAAACCTGTTTTTGAGAGTCCTTTGCATTGAGCTAGTTTTTTTCCACAAGTTGCTGCCATTATACAATCATCTACATTCAGCTTCTCCAAACCAAATATCTATAAGAGATTACCATCATTTTGAGTTTTTCAAATCCTTGCCTAAGATGTGTATTTTTCTCATCTCTTGTTGCCTCTATTCCCAAGGGTGATGTAGTTCACCAAGATCGTCATATGAAACACGTTTTTGAGAGTCGTTTGCATTAGGGCTAGTGTTTTTCCTGAGTTCTTTTAAATTATGCAATCATCTACATAAAAAGGTAATAATGCGAAATTCTTCTCCAATGAATATCTATAGAATTACCATCATTTTGAG
>JAJEKV010000827.1:0-83771 GCA_021234155.1 Isoetes taiwanensis | reverse complement strand
TGTTTTCTCACATTCAATAAAAAAGAATTCTAGTCTAATTTCCGCCTCGCCTAGGACTAACAAGAGAATGCCAAATGGTCTTTGATGTTCATTGCCTTCACAAATGCCTAACCTCCCATAATCTGCTATCATAACATTGTGGCTTATTTCTAAATGCATTCAATCAATAAAATGCTACCTATTAGAGATGGGCTCAAGAGGGTCATCTCTTGTCCCCATGGTGATGATAATATAGGGTGGTTCGAATAAAGCAAATCAGTAGATATAAACAAGAGGCATCTCCTCCGCCTTGCTTAGAAAGTATAAGACAGCAAAACAAGTAGCCCAAAAAATTACAATTTAAAAATTAGCTCTACATATTTTACAAACTAATGAAAACAAGGGCACAACAGAGATTAATTGACAATTTGAAAAGAAAAAACCATCTTTATCTTCTTATATTATAAAGTTATTGAAATGCAAATACACGGGCATATGTTGAAGTTTGTAAATGTTTTGACCAAGAATGAGGAACCTCTTGTTATAACAAAAATATCCAAAGATACAGTGCTGAGTGTTGCCGAGGATGAATTGGGAACCTATGAAGTTATAAGAACAATTTGACGCTTAGCCATCATTCTCTCTCAGAGTGATCATCTTTTGATATAATTTCATCACATGTTTATTCTGAGCAAGATGTAATTGTTTTGAAAGGTATGGGTAGTTTGTCGATTAGTTTGACCACTTTAGTTGGTGCTTGGTATGAGGCAGACACTTGTTGACTTGGGATGCTTTTCGTACTAAGTTTATGCTATCTCGATGGGACGTGAGCTCGTGGGTAAAAAGCCGGTCGACATTCCCGCTTAGATTCTTCACACCGCTTGATGTGCCTATTTGGACTGGTCCCACCAGTTAATGCACAACGCCTTGTGGCATTCATTATATCAAAAGTTGGGTTGATGTTGACATTGTTCCTTGGGTCGGTTGGCGGCTCAAGATTTTCCTCCCTCGCTGGAAGCGTGAGTGGTCATGGTTCGAATAAATTGTCAGATGCCAAAGTTTCTACCTTTTATGGTGGCAACTCCTTCACCAGATGTTCATGTTAATGTGCTGTCCATAAGTTCTATCCTCAGATTTAACTCCGCCCACCGTGTTTTTAAGTCGAGAGTCTCGAGCACCAGCTTCTTTCTATGTGACCAAGTTCAGCCATTGGTCATATGGTTACTATCTCTTTCCATGTGGTCTTGACTACTAAATAAGCTGGCCATTTATCCTTCCACTTGAATTCTCAGCAACAAAGCTTTCCAATTAGCTACCAGTCAAGGTTGTTGTGGTCTATTTGGAAAAGAAGGCTTGTGTATCTTCAAAGGCTTATCAATTAGTGTCGACCAACTTCTTCACGAGGCGAAGACAGATTGGTGAAGGTGACCTATGTTCTCTCTTGCTCCCGAAAACGCTTGATTTTTGAGGAATATTTGGGTATCTTATCTTATGCATGATTGTGTGGTCATGACTCAAGGATTATCTTTTGTCTCACGAGATTTTATTTCCTCTTCGCATTTATGTGTGTAATTTCTTCCGAATATTGGAATAAGAATTTGTCGCCCTTCAAAAAAAAAAAAAAAAAAAAAAAAAAAACTTATATGATGTTTGCATCTATTCATTGCCATTGTATTCAAAGCTTGCATTGTCTAATGATTTCTAGATATGTTATACAAACATAGATTTGAGGTTATGCTACCTAAAAAGCTGGAATAAATGGAGCTATCACCTTAATAAACGAAAGACCAATTGTTCATGCAGATGTGAGAAAAACATGCCAAAAAAAAATCCACGTATAGGTTGCTTATACTACCTGAAATAGAATGTTATATAGCTATGACCTTCGGGCCACAAACATAAATTTATATGTCAATTTCCTCGGAGATAGGCGAGTATGCAACTCCCCGATTGTTGAAAATGCTAATTTTTTTCTTTCGCATACCAACAAAAATGCTTTGTTCCCCAAATTATGTATATTAATATCACCTCCATCATGAGTCTTTTGTCATCATTCATCTCACTATGATCTTGATTAGAATTGCCATGGTTTCTATTGATGCATATAAGTGCTTTTGAAAATTCTCCTGTGGAGCCCAAAGTGATCTAAGGCATAATCCAATGCACATATCTCATATGAAAAATAATTGATTGTAAGTCGATTTAATTAAAGTGGGACAAATCTTGAATTTTGGGACTCCTGACCGAAAATGGGACTCACACACCATAAAAGAAATTTCAATTGATTGCTTGAATAGAATTACACATGACACACATAGAATTGGGTTACTTGTTTTCCTCATAAATTTTATAAACCACTAGTTGAGAAAGTTTTCAAACTTCAATATTATGCACCCTCATACAATGATATAGCATGGAGGTTGCTCATGGCCTTGTCCATCTCCTTTCTTGGGATCTTGTGTGTGTTGTCTTTGCAATGTGAGAACTTGATATGACCATACCACACACTCCACCACCCTCCTTTGAGGGTCAGCATAATTTGGCCTCCACTTTCTCCCAAAGAAGCTAGTGTATTGCTCCTTCAAGTTGCCCTTCTTGTGCCTCCCAATGGGCCCAATATTGAATTTGGAATCCGTGACTAACCCTCTCCATCGTGCATAGTGGTGGTCACATCGTAGAGTGCCACCCTAACCATATTGGACAGTCCTCATCATCAGCCTTACTAGCACAAAAGTATCCTTCCTTGATGTCCTCAAAGGATCCCACTCAGTGAAGATCAAACCACTTCTGGCTTTGAGGCCTTACTTCCCACAAACCACTTGGGACCCAAGTGAGCATTCTTAGACGCAAAGCTTGCACCTTGAGAACCCTCCCATCTTGACTCGCAAGAACCCGCCTCTTAGCTCCCTCCCACATGGTCGTTCAGCTCGGGCCAGCATGTCACAACTTTCTCCCAAAGATTTGATTAGGGAGTCCATTTGATTTTTCTTAAGAGTGGAGGTGTGCTTTCCATTTCAACATCATCCCAAGCTATGTAATCCTTGATGCCCTTCACCAGCTTGGCTAGAGTCTTTGACTGCCTTGAAGGGAGGTAGTGGTTTTGGCTGCCCTTTAGGAATGAGAACTTCACCAAAGAAGACCCCTTTGCCACAACTCGATACCTTGTACAGCATCCACAACTTGTCACCGGTTCCACTTATATTGCATGATTGGTATTCCATCCCTAACCCAAAACTTGAATTGAAGTGGCTTTGTGTGTCCTCATTAACCGGTCCTTGCCATCTAGCAAGTATCCTTCTACAAATGATTTCCAATCTGCAACCTCATCCATCAAGAAAGCCATTGGGTTGGGGCAATGCAGCCAAACACATCCATTAGTTCGTGGAGAGTGGTCACGCTTTCTCTGAGCTTGGTGGAGAAAGTTCCAAAGAATCCATCTATATCATCATGCATGCCCAACCATCATGAATCCCACTTTCACAACTTTGAATACTCCCACCGCCGCCAAGTATGACATTGCCCCAAACATCCATCTATTCTTGTTTTCTTTTCCAACAGCTTGTCCAACTCAACACATAGCTCCTCAGCAAAGGATTTCTCAAGTAAGGGGAAATCATCCCAAGTCCTCCTTGATTCACTAGACACCTTGATGTGAGCTTTTTATCCGCTTTTGGTAACAAAGCGTTGATCATCCATCAAAGCCTCAAAATGGGTGTCAAGGGGAATACCTCCTCCTTTCTATCGATCCTTTCTCTAGTGTTCTCAAGCACTTGAAAATAGAGCTCACATGGAAGTTTGATCATCTCTCCATAGATCAAGCACAAAATGACCATATGTTCCAGCCTCCATGACCATGTGTTAATACACCCGCCGACTTACTTTCATCCGAAAAAGCGCTTTGACAACGCTTTGGGTAAAGGATCTAGCTTTGGCAAGAAAGTCTTGTGTTGGTCCATCTTATCATGAATTATACACAAAAATTTGTCCCACCGCATCTCGTAAAATGTTCTCCACCGCCAATACAACTGCCTACATGATATTTGGTCCCTTTGGTGATCCGCAAATTGCCCCTAATTGCCATTCTTTCTTTCTCTATTGCAGCTTGATGCAAGTGTATCCTTGAGTTGAATGCAAGTGTTGCACTTTGAGAATGGCATGTGTTGTAGGACACTCACGTCCGAGAAGTGAGTGCTCCATAACTTGCTGAAATGTGATTGAGAAAGAGGCCTACCTCCAAGAGTTTCTAGGATGGAGTTGACCTCCTTAAGGCACTCCTTTGATATAGTGTTGTGGCAACATTTGCACCACACTCGCACACCGCGCTCGCTCACCTTCGACTTGTGGGGCATAGATTGAGACATGTATCTCACAAAGCTCTCAAGACCGCAATGGCCTTTAGAGTATTTGCTCTAGGTTTCAAAGTGAGTGCATTACCATGTTGGAACAAAGTGTGCCCTTTTCTAACCCTCGCCCCCAAAGATTCAGAAATGAAGACTTGCTCACCCCAAGAATCCATCTCAATGCTCTCATACATACCTTCATTCCCCAATTGATATAGCAGCCGGCCCCGTGTTTTCATCATAGCCGGAATTCCTACACAAGGAGTAAATGAAATTAATCCTATCTTTTGAAGTCGTCCCAATGTATTGGGACCTTATCTCGCACGAGGTCATCCACATTGTAATGCACCCGCAATCTAGGTTGCAACACTCTTGTCCCCTAATTGCCTCCGTGTTTTCTTTGGTTGGTGCCATACTTTCCATCCTTTCTAAATATTTGTCACTTCTAGGCCTCTTGGGCACCTTTGGCTGCCTTTTATGAAAGACATAGCGCTTCCTTGTGATCAAAGGATGCTCATCGACCACCAAATCTTCCACATGGCCTTGGGTGGGCCTTGGGGTGTGTAGTTCAAGAGGGCATTCTAGAGTATCACCATTCTTGTGTGTAATAAATCTAATTGGCCATCTCAACTCGAAAGCTTGGGACTCCAAAGAGCCCCGAAAGCACACAATGCAATCACTAGAGCTTCCCCGACATGATAGTATCAACTTCGATAAGAAGCTTCACAATGCCAACTCCAAGATGTTCATCTCCCAGCCTCTCATCATTCACACTATCAAATGGATCAACTGCAGCTATTATGCCCCTCTCAGAATACCGCCTCTGCTGCAAGGGTGCAAACAAAAGGCAACCCATCTTCCTCCATTGGAGCCTAGGGCAATGGCCTCCTTTGGAATTCCCTGGCTCCATTTTACTCATCTCACATGCTCCCCTCGAATGAAAAAAGCTCACATTAAAACCATATAGCCCCAAACACCACAAATATGACCATATGAACCATATAAAACCATACAAACCACACTCATATACAAACCATACAACCATATAAAACCATACAAACCACACTCATATACAAACCATATACAAACCATACAACCATATTAACTAAAATCATATAACCATATTAAAGCATACAACCACACTCATTCTAAACCATATGTAAACATTGTAACCATTGAAACCATATTAAATACAACCATTGAAACCATATTAAATACAACCATTGAAACCTTATTAAATACATAAGATAACATATATAAACATATAACCTACCTTTTCATATTTTGTCATGGCCACGCGGGCGCCTCTTAAGAGGTCAAAACCGTGGCACGCCAAAGAATCCATCGCCACGCCATGGAGGGCATGGCCCACACGCGACAATGGTTTTTATTATTGCACTTTTATTTAGGTTCGAGGGTGCAGCCTGCAATTAATCGCACCTCTTCCTCCTCCCCCACCATTCTTCCTCCCCCGCTTTCCCCGGATCTCTTCCTCCCCTCGTTTCCTTAGGCGCCCGCTTTTACCGATCAGCGATCGATCGAACCGAAATGATTCCAAATACCATCTTATGACAAAGCAGCTTTGGTCGACGGATCAGACGCCTCCATACCGGGTTCTCGCTAGATTCATTGTTCGAGCGGGCAAGCATCACCGAGAAGAAAGTGAGGCCCTTTTAGTGTCGCTTTTAGTTTTCTCAGAAGTCTTTTAGTGCATTTTTCTTATATTCTCGTTGTTAGAGGCTCTTATTAATCCCCGATACAATTTATGTACCGACAAAATCCTTATTCACGCTTTGTCAACGACTATACCCACATGGAAGCTTAACCCGAAGCCTCCTCCTCATCCAAAGAAATCTTCCGTGTATGTTTTTGTAATATCATACCCTTTTTAATCTCATTTTTCTCAGATCGTTTCCCACTTTTCTCCAGACCGTTTCCACCGCTTTCTTTTCTTTCATTAATCTTATTAATCTTTGTATTGTTTTCTGCTTTTTGTTATCTTTTTCTTGCTTGTGGTTGAATTGAATACATTGTACAAGCACAAGTGAGAATAGTGGTTAGAGTAGTAGCAAGCAACCGAGATAGAAATCATCGAGACCGGTGTTAGGAAGTAAGATATTGCGTAAGCATTAACAAAAATAACTAGGAATGTCTTTCTCCCAAAGAAGAATTTAATAGGAATTGCTTCACGTAATCTCCATTTCTAACTCACAAAGAAATCCACCGCAGAGACATGCGTAGGGAGTGGCGAAGTTGAGAATACTTCACCAACAAATTAAGGAAGTACAGCCTTCTTCTCGATCATGAAGTCGAAACTTCTCGACTCAAGGAGGCGCAGAAGAGGGAGTGTACACTCGACCGCTGGCAGGTTGAGGGATTCTCGACTCGCGATTCGGGATTGCACAGCTACCCAATGTCTTCACATTCTTTAGAACCCTGCCGCAGCCTCTTCTCTCGCGAGTCGAGAATGTGATACCGCCAATGGCTTCTTTGTGCAGCCGCAGGTGCCTCCACCCAGCCTCGAGCCACTCTCCTTCAACCATGCTCATCAATATTGGCGGCGAGGACCGGCTCCGGACCGGGTGGGAGGCCTCGGGCGACTAACCACCGAGGTGTTTGCTCGCTTCCACCGTGTGAGTCGAAAACGCAGCTCTAGTGCATCTCTAAGTTGGCTCCCGCACTTAACCACCTCCTTCTATCTTCCCATTATTGGCGTAAGGAAGTGGTTTTGACCGCCTCACAGCCAACTCTTAGCAACCCAATTCTCCGTGTGGGTCGCAGCGGCCTTACCCAATCAAAGACCGCCTCCTTCGAACCATCTTCGCTTAATATTGGGCGAAGGGGATGGGCTCGATTGGGTGGAGGCCTCTCGCACTAAACCACGAGTTGTCGTCAGCTTCACTGCGGAGTCGGCAGAAAACGCAGGCTCTAGTGCACTCTAGAGCTGGCCTCGGGCAGATGCCTTTAAACACTCTCCTTCTATCTTCCTGACATTGCATGTAAGGGAAGTGCTTTTTGACCGCCTCTGTGCCAACTCTTAGCAACCCAATTCTCCCCGGTGGTCGCAGTATTCTACCCAATCAAAGACCGCCTCCTTCAACCTTCTTCGCCGAATATTGGAGTTCTCATGGGCTCATTGGGGGAGGCCTCTGGCAACTAACCACAGTGAAAACCACAGAGCTTGTCAGATGCATTCTCGGCCATGAAGCTCGAATGCCTTTTGCCCAACCCAAGACTCCATGTGTACTAACCGAGTTCGATGGTTAAGGCATTCTCGACTTGGCGAAGTCGAGAATGTAGACAGAGGCCAAGCATTCTCGACTCGCAAGTCGAGAATCCCTTAGCCACCAATTCTCCTGGTTCGGGCAGCAACCTCGACTCAGCCGAAGTCACTCTCCTTCAACCATCTTCGGCGAATATTGGCAAGGGGAGGGGCTCTGACCGGTGGAGGCCTCTACAACCAACTACTGTGGAAACCACGTAGAGGAAGCCAAGGCTTGCATTCTACAAGTACGACTTTCTATTCTCCTGCTTTTAGTCCCAAGTGCCTCTAGCCCTGCTCTGAGCCACTCTCCTTCAACCATCTTCCTCGAATATTGCGAAGAGGAGTGGTTCTGACAGGGTGGAGGCCCCTCCGACTAACTACAAGAGGATGCATTTGAACCGCATCTCCCGGCCTTAGTCCTAGCCTGATCTATGTACAACATTCCAAGTAAAATGCCCATGAAAAAATTACACCTAAAACGAATCGTTTTTTACCCCGATCCAATGTTTCCTTGCCGAGCATCTCTCAACCTAGAGAGTAAATCATCTCGGCTGAAAAATGCCGGACAAGGAAACATCGAACTGGCCGAGCTTATCGCCAGCTCCATTATTTAAACACATACCGCATGTTCTACAAGCCAAATAACATAGGCATCTCTCAAACTCACCTCTTCACGCAAGAATTCCTTGGGCCATCAGATCACGGATCCCGCAGCCTCACCCGTAGTCTTTTTGCTTCTTCCGTCGGGTCTCTTCAAGAGTGTATTCGCATCTAATACTTTGTATCATCACTCGATTCTCGGTATCCCCTTTCCATGGCGCCGCAGTTGTAGAGTTCCCCGTTCGCGTAGCCTCCTCCGCGCTTCCTACCTTAGCCCGCTCATCGATCAAATCAATCGCTTGCAATAGGACGCCGGTCAGAAAAACACATATGCAAGGCGCCAAGTAGCAGCTTATCGTCAAGGGCGCCATTCCGAAGTCGCTAATAAGCGATGATCCCTCCGACCTCGAGGTCCCCAATGCCAGTGGAAGATAAACCACGCCCACTCACTTAGTCCCTTGATGTGATTAAATTTCAAATAGTGTTTGGGCGGGTAAAGCCGACCGCGGCTGCACTTTTAGCCCGCTTTTTCATAAATGATTGCATGTCCTTAAGTTCAAATTAAAGAACACGCCTCGATCTTTTTACATGCAGTCCTAAAACTCACAACCCGCCGGAGGAAACTTAATTTACAGAGGGGTCCAAGAGGATGAGAGGGCATATAGACATGACTGGCCCAAGAAGCTTTATAGGCACGAGGGGATGCTTCTACCAAATGGCAAAGAAGAAGAAGAAGAAAACACCCCGTGAGCTCAGGTTTTTCTTTTGTCGAATACCTTAACTCGATCCATCCTTTCTTCTTGCAAAGATTCACCCTGACTCACCGGTGATCACCGGGTCAACTCCATTCTTCGTCATCGAGGGACCGAGACAGAGCTTCTTGAAACAAATGCAGATTCTGGTGGTATGTCGAGGTATCGACAAGTGGGAAGGAGAAAGATCCGCTTCTACACCAAAGGGACAAGAAGAGCTCCGGAGACAAGTACAAGAAAATCGGTGTTGTGCTCCCGCCTCTCAGCCAGATTCAAGCATTTAACACTACATGTCGAGGACCGCCGTAAGAGTAAGTTCTATCGCACCAAAAAATTAGCGCTTCAAATTATTCTCACTCTTCCATGAGCAAGGCTAAGGGCACCGAAAAAGGCCGGCGCTTTTAAATTGTCGTAACCTTGGGTGGAAGGATCCGAAGGGATGAAGGAGGCCGAACCCCAACATCCGTGGAGCTTGGTATGGAGATTTCCAGAGTCGTGGAAAACTGCTCAATACGGGAGCTTCACTTCTACCAGGTCAAGACTCTACAACACTCCGCAGTTGGGGAATGAAGTTGTGGTTCATACACAAAAAGTCCACCAAAAACAAAGATGGGGATGATGACACCACACGGAGGAATCGATGACGGCGGAGACGAAGATATGGTCGACTCCCCAACCCTCGATCCGCATGATCGATCAGATTTCACGTAGAGGGGCACGTAAAATGGAGCGCCTAGCTCAAGATATCCGCTGGGAATATCACACAAGCCGCCGCCGGACATTAGATCGGCCGGTTTGCAACGGAGATGCCGCCTTGTTCAACCATTGAATTTAATCCAAAGACACATGCCGAGATTCTCAAATCCGATGGTGCGACATCCCGCTGCATCCAATGCCCGCGATGTCATACCTTTAGCGATCGACAGTGAGTTGTTCACCCGGAAGTCCGAGGAAGATCCGGCGGGAAAAGAAGTCCGGCTTCTCGGGTTGTAGACTGGGCCGATTCGAGAGGGCGGCAAGTATTGCGTGACCCGGAGAAGGAGGTGCCGCAGCGATCAAGGATAGATATGCCAAGCGAGAGTGCAGAGTTCTTCGGGCGAGACGCCAAAGAACCTAACCGCCAAAGATAGCCAATCGCCGTACACAATAGCAAAAAGTGCCGCCTACGAAGGTAAATAACTCTTTTTCATTCTCGACGAAATCGAAAGCCCCCGCCATCCTAACATTTGCCGATTATCATGGGTTTCGACCGCCGAAGTCGAAAGCCGTGAGTAACACGTAAAATCAGGAGATGGATGGAGCTCGACTCACGAAGTCGAGAAACCCTTAGCCGAAAAGAAAATTAGACATTCAAGGATTTCGAAAGTCGAAAGCCCCGCCATCCTAACATTTGCCGATATCATCGGGGTTTCACTCGCCCAAAGCCGCGAGTCGGAAAGCCGTGGTAATGCAGTAAAATCAAAGGATGTAGAGCTTTCGACTCAAGCGAGTCGAAAACCCGCAGAAGTAAAAAGAAAATTAGACATTCAGGACTTTCTCGACTCATGAAATGAAAACCCGGCTACTATTTACCGCTTATTCCCGTGTTTGTAGATACTTTCATGCTCCGACATTGGTACATTGTCCTAATGCAGCCTTATCCCCGACCAGATCATACACGCTAGGCAACAAAGGGAAAGCATTGGGTTGTCCTCGGCCCTAAAGGAAACAGGCTCCCTGATAAGTGGAAGACCTTGAGAAACTATGCGATATGTTCTCACCGAGGGACAGAAGATGACGAGGGAGAGGAAGAAGAGGAGAAGAAGAAGAGAACACCAAGGAAAGGCAGGAGTCTCTCTCGCACCAATATGACCTCATTCTTAGCACCGAGGCGGTCCGGGAGAAATGGACCTGGACATATGGGCTCAATGGACAAGAGGCAAGTCAAGGACAAAGAATGGAGAATTTCCAAGCAAAGCCGACCCCAAGTTGTTTGACAAGCAGCTCATGAAGAGGATACAGTGGCCTCACCTGACAAAGAAACGCTTTGACCTACAAGGCAAAATCTGAGGGAACAATCCTCCCAGGAAGACCAGAGTTCTAAATTGCAGATCGAAAGGATTATGCCACAGCCCTAAAGCGACAAAGCAAGCTAGAAGAAGGCATCACGGAGTTCTCGCAACGCTGCATCTAATGAATACCATGATTTTGATTATTACAAGGAAAAGGCTGCCCTTGATGAGGAAGACATGAAGGAATTGAACCGCCTATGTCAACCCTACATCAACACCAAGCTGAAGCTGCACGTTAAAAACCTTCCTTTCCCCTCGAACGTGCTATGGCAATTCCCTCAAAAAGGAAGCTTGATTCGGTGGTCCCATTTAAGGCGCATTTATAGCTCCCCCATTTCGGGTTACTTTGGGACACAAGGGATTTGGTGGTCCGAACTGCACTGACCCGTGGCACTATTTGCCATCAATATGATCAAGACCCCACCCTTTTTATGACAAAGCCGACATAGAGCAAAGGTACAAGACGGTTCGACATGACCGACCCGATACTTTCGCTTTTTGTTTTGCATGCCGGGCAATCAAACAACTGGCCTCCCAATGGGCAAATTGATATTAACTTCACCAACAAGATCATGCACTCCATATACGAAACTTGATCATGAGTGCAGACTTGGCTTGCCAAGGCACCAAGCTTTGCCAACATAGTTTTGGTTTTGATTTCAAGATCGGGCGGTCGACTGATAAGTGGTGGTCTAGCGAGCATCATTATCTCGACAAGTCATGATCTCTCAAGAGCGATGGAACCCCGAAGGGGGCAGGTTTATGGAGGATGTTCCATCGATGGACAAGGTCAAAAAGATGGTGCGACCGGGTCCTATACATAGAATTCCTATCCGCCAAGAGTTATCAAGCACTTCATAACCAAATTGGTCGAGGAAGATCAAATTGTATGCGAGTGGTACATGAATGGCCTGTTTCTCTCGGGGCTATGGCCAGATGGAATGAAACCTATATCCGGGTTGGAAATAAGGACATGGTTGAAACCATTCACCATACCGATCTGCTCATGAGCATTTCAAGGAGGAAGACAAATGGAAGCAAAAAAAGACGACGAGGACGAGGGAGACAAACCCGACGGAGACGAGGATGTCAAGGTTTGGACCGCATCGCCAAAACATTATTGAAAAACCCGAGATTGAGGTGAGTTTACTTTTGTTTATCGTTTTCTCGACCGCGAAATGAAACCCTCGCTTCCTTTCAATACCTTTTTTTTTCATTCTCGATCATGAAAGTCGAGAAAACTCGCTTCCTTTCTCGATGATGTCATCATTTCAGGGAATTCCACCAACGACTCCGATCATTGTCATTTTGGCCGTTCACGCCATGAGGAGAATGAGAATGAAAATCCAGAGCAAGACACCGCCACAAACGTGAAAGAACCTCGAAAAGATAATGATCCCGCATTTGGATCCCGGCGAACCGAAATATGGTCGAGCCAAACTCCAACCGGATCCACCGGTCCCACCAAGCTTGTAATATTTGACGCCAATGGAGTATTAGCCGCAGATACCACGAAAAAGACGCCCCCTAGATTAACACCTCGCAGATCCCAATGAAAAACAGAGCATAAAATAGTGTATCCGAGGCCTAGAGCTAAGGAAATTATTGACCGTGCCCGCACGGGATTCGGCGGGCATATGGTCTTGTATGGCAAAGAAAAAATATTGTCAATGTTCTTGGTGTTCTCGCATTTCAGTTTTGAGTTCAAGTTCGCTTGGGGAAACGAAAGGGTCGAAAGCATGTGAAGGACCCCGATCCAAATGCATCACAAAGGGGGAAGCCTATAATGGTGAAAAGGTCGACAGGTTTATGAGCAATTCCGTGACTATGGCAAACACAACACGCGATCATAGACGACCCGCCTACAAGTGCTATCATAACGCAAATAAAATACAATCATAAGGTTTACATCGACCAAGAATATGAGACTGATAGGTGGTTGTCCTTCTGACTCGGCTCCGCCTTGGCGAATCCTCTTTGCCATTCTTGTCGCCGGTGCTTACGAACCATCCGAGCCTCACTAACCCGATCCAGAGAGTAGCGATCATGAAAGCTATGGACTACAAATACTTTGGTGAACAAGAAGAGTGACCTTGCTTTCGATAGTCAAATTGTGTGAATATTGTAATCGAACGTGAACACATGTATTGACCATTTTGTAAATGAATATACTTGTATATTGAGTTGATGCCTTTCTCGACTCACCAGTCGAGAAAGGCATGCTTGTCCCGTTGATGAAACCATTTGTATGTTTGATTGTGGTCACCGATGCATCTATTATGATAATGCTTGTACATTGGGCCTTTCTCGACTACGAGTCGAAAAGGCATGTTGGTTTTTCGCTGACGAAAGCATTTGTATGCTTCCTCGCAGGTGATTGGATGCAACCATATTCTAATGAGTATGGTTGTACTTTGATTCTTTATTTGCCTTTCTCGACTCGCGAAGTCGAAAGACACTACTTCCCACGCCATTGGATGCAGTGTATGGAATGAATGTTCTCCTCCGCTGTAATTTGATTTCAACGCTCTTTTCTTCGCTTTGACTAATGACACCGAATTGTTAATCATACTCTCCTTGCTCCGCTGTGGTTCGTACGCATCGACACCGCCAAGATTTATCCCGCCCAGTGCATCACAGAGACCGCTTCAGCGGTACTCTATCCCGCCATATGAAGAAATACCGCTCGCATTGCATCCCAATCACGCTTGCTACCTTTGCCCAAGCCTTGGGGACAAGGTTGCCGTCGAATTCGTGAGGTTGCTCACACCCGATAAAGAACAGCCAAGAACAAAGAGATGTACCCGCTAAGCTCAAAGCATCTTGCAAGCATTGCATAACATCCACCTGAGGGTGGGAAGGAGCATATTCTGGCGAAAGGTCATGAGGCGAAAGTGGAGAAGTTCTGGGTGATTGTGGCACAGAGCTCCAGGCAACTCCACCAGGCATTCCACAATTTTCAAAGGCCTCAAGGCTTAAGGACAGAGATGAAGAAGCGCTTACAAGCAATCCCTAAGGTGGACCACCTACCAAGATGATAATCAGAGGACAAAGTAAGAAGACCGCCATGGTCTCTCAAGGTCCTATGTAAAATACATCAGATCTATTCAATTTATTAATAAAAATTTTTTTCAACTAGATCTTTGGTTTCAAACTTAATGAATTTCCTTGTTTCAGCTTGCATTTTGCTGGCCTCTGACTCAAGGACCTGAAAACCGGTTGCCTTGATTCTGCAGCTCTGGTCCAAAATTCAACTCAGGATAGTTTTCGGTTAGTTCGGTGCTAATACTTTTCTTAAAATTAACCGGCTGCCCAAAAAATGGGAATGGAATGAGTCCCACTCTGAATTTCCCAAATACCGACTTTTGTATTTCATCCGCATTTATAATTGAAGAACATTGTAGAATCTCTCAAAAAAGCGTGGGGAATAGAGATCCGTGCCAGAATACTCAAAGAATAAATACGGCAATGTAACTGCGCGATTGATGTGAATAGGATTATGCAAAATCAAGGATATCGTTTACTTTAAATTGGCTCTTGCCATTACGGAGTGCAGTATGATTGGATCCACAAACGTATACACCCAAGATAACACTAAATTTTGTTAATTTGTTTTCATTTTATCCTAAAAAGCCTAGCAACACTGCATTCAAGTTTTCTACAACTTTGTTTCTCCGTTTGAACTATATAGTGCGATCTTCTGCCAACTCTAAAGATGAGCATTTAATCATCAAATATATTGGAATGCCAAATAAATAGGGAATGACTCACAATTGCCTATGGTCTCATGAAGGCTTGATCCCAAATCATCTCCCTTAGAATGATCAGTGCTTGGAATGTACCACGGTTCTAATATTGGGAGCAACAAATGCCATCACTCATATATCTAATTCAGTTGTCATTTTTTGTTTGGATAAATATTTGTTTATGGAACTTGTTTGAAGCATCCCAGCCGACATCGCGATAAAAGTGCAAACAAAATTTTGAAAATTTAGGGAAGAATGCGCTTATGATATTTGCACTTATCACGGCAGGCCAGCTGTGGCGCTTTTCCCTGCTTTCTCAGTGCTCATTACCGCTTTGGTTCGCTATGCAAGATCCAACCCATGTCGTAGTGGTTAGTACCTCAGCTTCTACCGGTATGGCGGCGAATGAAAGCACCCCTAAAATGGAATACCATCAGCGTTCAAATCGACGAAACCGTTGTAGCCACGTTAATGCTGGTCGCACCGACGCAGTAAGATGTTGGATCCGGGCTACCCGCTGGCTGTGAGGAATGATCTAAAATAGGTAACTATGGTTTCAGGCCGAAAAGAACCAAAAAATCTGAATTATAGTATGGTTCAAATTAATTCAGTAGCTTTAATTGGCCTGCCATTTTAAGATCTTCCCCAAATTGATCCTTCTAAATACACAACCGCCGGGATTAGGTGTAGGGGGTAGAGAACAGGAGGTTGTTGTAAAGCATCGCGCGGCGGAACTTATACGGCAACCTATGCGCTTGGAAAACGTGGTGATTATATGGTAAGTATGGAATGTTTCCGCATGTTGTCTTTGATAATTGTATTCTTCCGTGAGGCCATGAGGGGCGCTTTTACCTGAATTGGAACATCTTTCTAGAGGTTTGTAGGATTATCTTAATGGTAGATGCATAAGGGATTAAAATTGCAACCATCTCCCCGAAGCCATGATAAAAGATCGCCACCAGTGAGAAGCACAAGGGGGTCTCACGGGGACATTATTGAATTCAAAGACCTTTCCTCGCAGACTACTGTGAAAAGTTATTTGTAATTTTATGCATCAAACCGAAATATCGATTCCTGCGGATATAAAACTTACTCACACATCAAAATGGGTCAAAAAGATGGGTAGCGTGATATATACGGGTTAGGATTTGTGTGCAAGTTTTTGTTACCATGCCACCCGATGGATTGAAGGTCAAGCAAAGTAGTCGGGAGCAGAAACAACAAGGCATGGGTAGAGGCGTCCCACGTCGATGTGTGTCTAACCCTACCTCTTCTCCGATTGATAATTATAAGTGGAGCTAATAGCACTTAATAGCAGCTTTTGGTGGGATGACGAATATCCTTTAATTGCCTTTAATAACAGAGTTCAGACTAGCTGGTAGGAGCCTTCCTCGGCGCTGACATTGATGCAATTCCGCATACAAGGATACCTGGATTGTTCAGGTGAAGCTGGAGGGGAATTGATGCGCCCCTGGGGAGAAGGCGACATTAAACGGTATTTGTTCCTCAGTAGCTCAGAAGGTGACTGGAAGTCCAAATCTTGCACTACCGACGTGATACCAAATTTGCATACATTTGGTGATCATATTCAACCACCAAATTCATTAAGAAAAGTAAATAAGCTAAGGATCGCGGGATTTCTCAAGGCATCGAGGAAAGGAATGTGCCAGCGCGTATGGTAGTAAATCTAATCCGCTGATGGTAGAATGGGATCGCCAGACCAAAGAGATAGGCTATCCCATGATGGGCTACTACATCGCTTTTAGCTGTTGAAAATTGTAAATCCCTCGCAACCCCAAAACAAAAAGTAATCTTTTAAAATAGGCAAAGTCCAAAAACACGTTTAAAATGACAACTACATTTTCTGTTCCAGTTGTAGTAACATTTAAGCCATATATGCAAAGAGGCGATATCTTTGTAGCCCCAAATCATGCTCTCACCACAAATGTGGTCTCATGTCAAATCGGTTCCTTTCCAAAAAACCTATTGCTTCAATTGTAGACCTTTGCCAAAATTGCTGCCATTGGTGTTAGTGTTGAAGGTCCCATTTCATCACCAATGGTAAAATCCAATGATGAAATTTATCAAAAACTCAAGTGATGTGCTAAACATCAATGCACTTAGTTGTCATCAATCATGATGCTGGTCTTGGTATGCATTTTACAAGCAAAGTTCAAATAATAAGTCGTCGGCACTATGGAATGTATGCATCAATGCCATATTTTATTGTTTTGGTTGTTAATGTAAATTTATAACTTCCCGTGATCAACGTGTTGGTCAAATTTGATCTACCACGCTTGAAACATTTCCATACATTTGAGCGTAGCAAATAATCATGTTGGACAATATTGCATGACTGACCATCTCCATGATGCATATCATAAATTTGTTTTACCATATGGAAAGCATTAATTAGTGGGTTCATGTTTTATTCATATGCATTTTGAATAACCATTTTGCATAGATATATTGGCAAACTTGCTGCAGGTTAGAATTCCCCCATGCTCAAACACGCCCAATTTTTGTATGTTCTAAACTTAGATTTTTTTGATTTAATGCAAAATATCTTCGAGTCGTTATGGTCAATATTCTTCTATCATGCGCACTCCAACACAAGGCAACAAAATGCAAGTTCAAATTCGCATGTTCTAGCATGTATAGACGAGTTAGAAGAGAAACGTTGCTGCGTACTGGGCCGCCGCGATAAGTTTTTGTATTGTTAAAGATGTCCACATCTATATTTTCATTGTAATTTCAGATCTTTATCAACCATTCAAACTCATCTACCCCATTAAACTATTTAAAGACAACGAAATCCCTTAGAGTGTTATATAGTTTTCAATGCTTCGAAGATTTGATAGAATATCTTCCCCGCACCTCTCCCTGCCTTTGCCTTTCTACATGCAAATTAAGTTATTTATGCTTACTATGTGTTTTTATCCAAGTGTTTAGAACTCTTTTATATTGTATGATGTCCCATGAATGCACGCTGCTTTTAGGGCCCAAAGGTCTTACTCCCCAAAAAAAAAAAAAAACCCCTTTTTGATCATTAAGATTACCATGTTTCTTTCTTTAATCTCATTTCCAAAAAAAAGGCGGGTTTTTCAACCCAAATCCATCAAGGATGGGGATGGCAGATACCCTAACCCAACCAGCATTATGATGGCAGTGCCCGATCCTTTGTGACATTATGAGTCAATTGCGGTTGTCGATGAGCCGTTCTTGTTGATCATATGAATATGCACCGCCCGGCGCCGCGCGTGGTGGTGCATATTCATATGAGGAATCCAAACAGCTGGTTCAAACCATTGATTGACCAGCGCATCGGATGGCGCAAACCATGAAAGTATAAAGGGTATGTGTACGGCTTTTTAGCAATGGTTGCTAGGTATTGCCACACGTACATGTTTAAAGCCCCCGCTTACTGGGGCTTTGGGGGTGGGGGGGGGGGGATTAAAGAAAAGGAAAATATGTTAATGGTTGTGATGTAATAGCAATTAATAACTTAACTATAATTCTACCTTCACTCACCACCATCTTCTTCATTCTTTTAAATGACATTACTAATAAGTTACTATTAATAGCAGATATATATTTATTCTATATAAACCTGCAGTTATAAATTGAACCTGTCATTCTACAAAAAATTTTTACAAATTAGAAACACCTTATTGTGTCCAATGATGATTAAATAACTAGCAATTCAAGCAATATAAATGATCTTTTAAGATTTGAGCCTATGTGAGTTTTTCACACAGTGGTGTTTTAATATTGTGCCAATGTTGACCTTGCACTTATGATTGCTCAACATGCACCCTGATACAACCCTTGCCTTTTGATTGTACAGATAGCGTTGGTCTTAAATTAGCTTTTAAATTATCCTATGTCGACGGTCCAGCTTTGGTGTTGTGATTTTAAAGTGTGATACTAGAACTCATCTAAGAGCTTTGTCCAACTAAGGAAAACACAATGTTCAAGCCTAGGACATGAACGTGTGGCTAAGGCATTTATAGTCAGAAGTTTCAGATGTTCAAGCCTAGGACATGAACGTGTCACTAAGCATTTAGAGTCAGAAGTCTCAGATGTTCACGATTTAACAGTTTTGGGACATGCATGTGTCAGAGAGACATTTAGGGCAGTTGCTACAAGAATTGTTGTCAGAAAACATCTAGACCAAGTATCTCCTTAACTGTGAACAATATTCTTCCTACTCTTAGATACATGAAAGACAAACCATTTTATATATATTGTGGTTTGCCACCTAATACATGTACAACCCTTGTTTGAATGGCCATTTATCTCCTAGTAGCCATTCGTTCAAGTTAGCTTGGCTAATATGTGGGTAATGTGGGTCAATTTCTCCATTTTTTGGGATCATAAAAATATGTCCTCCCTTTAGCCATTTGTTCAAGTTAGCCCGGCTAATAGTTGGCTACCTATGGTCAATTTCTCCAATTTTTGTGATTATAAAAACATTGAACTTTGTTCAATTAACCTAGACACTTTCGTTGGGCATCAATTTCCTTGAAATGTGGAGATTAATACCAAACTAAATTAGATAGTAGATGGGGACACGTCATGCCACATTGGCAACATCCATGAGAAGACCCCAAAGACTTCAACCCTGTAGGCATCAATTTCCTTAATGCCACATTGGCAAACATCCATGAGAAGACCCCAAAGACTTCAACCCTGTAGGCATCAATTTCATTGTAGGCATCAATTTCCTTAGAAATTTCATGTGGAGATTAATACTTTTTAGTACTAAATTAGATAGTAGATAGATTTTTACGTTATGCGACATTGGCAACTCCATGAGAAGACCTCAAAGACTTTTTAGAACCCAACGAATAGGCATATCCATAATATTCATATTCTTACCCTGAGTTGTGCAGTGAATAGTCAAGATGTAACATAAAAGTTGGCCCACATTCCCACTTTGATATTTTGAGGGCATAAGTTAACCCTTGTAAATATAGTCTGGCAGCACGGTGGCAGTTCCACTAAACAAAGCAACTTACACAAAAGCATGAACATAACACAGTGGCAGGACAGAAGAATATGATACCTCTGACCCATAATCATGTCGCCTTCTGTTGGGTAAAAGCCATTACATCATACAGCAATGTCATACAACAATGTCATCCAGATTTGGGTTACTAATCCAGCATTACAAATAGTGCACAACAGGCCATTGTTTATTCACAACATTGAGTACAGAATGCTGATATCAGGCATATCCATCCTGAACTGGGTATAACAGTAACTGCTGAGAGATAATGAGATCCAGCAATATATTTTGCCTAGGTAATTGCCAACAAGTTCTGGACAAAGCATATATAGTTAGTTGCAATTGCCTTGAAGTACTATTTCAAGTCTTCTCACTTAAGTTTTTACCACTTATAGCATTACAGCTTGAATAAGCAAATCCATGCATATGATGCACATGAAACCTTTTGTACAGTTTCAAATATAGAGGTTTATGTGAAACTAGTGGTCAAAGAAGACAGACCATTATCAAGTATTCCAAAAGACCATCTTTTTGGAAATCTTCTTACACATCTTCTCTTGCATACTAGAATATAAACCAGTGGTAGTAAACATTCACCACCAACAAATGAATAATAGACCCAATGCGGCCGCTGGGAAAGAGAAAAAATATCCACAAGGTGCAGATGCACAAACAAAACCCAAGCAAATACCGAGCACAAGAACCAAATCAATAAAAAATATATGATCAGGATGCCAAGAATGCTTTGTTTTGTCTTCAAACATCAACTAGCTGCGAGCAGAGATGTGGATCAAAACAACCATCTTTAGGAATAATGGTGGGAACATATTGCAGATCATCGCAATCCGCGTGCGGGCTCTAGTCCATGTAGTAAGAGTAGAGAAAAGGGCAGTAAAGATCATAAGGTGATTGATAGCATACCTTGACCAGGGCACTGGTGAGGACCAGCACCAAAGAGAAGCCAATTCTCTTATGAACCTGGTCTTCTTGTCTTTCAGCAGAAAATCTATCTGGATCAAAATAATATGGATCCTTGAAACCTTGGAAAGATGATTCAAGCACAGAAGGAAAGACTATGGTGCCTTTAGAAACTGTATAGAAGTCTGTAAGTGCAAAATCTACTCCTGCAATGTGAGGAACCAAAGGCGCAGGAGGTCTAAATCTTAGGATTTCCTTCACAACCATTTCTGTGTATCTGTCTAAGGTGGTCAGGAGTAATGGGAGCTTGAGGATCAGGCCGAAGGCGCCTCTGTTCTTCTCTAACTTGGTCTAGAACTTTGGGATGTGATTCAAGTAAAGCTCCAACCCAAACCAAAGAAGAAGTAGATGGATCTTGAGCTGCAAATATGCTGCCCTACTTCCTGGTCTGTGTAATGCTTGATAGACTGGTTTGTTAGATTTTCAACCATCCAGAAATTAACTAGGCAAGAGGGTTTTTTGCCTTGTTCAATCCGGAGCCTGCTCTGTTTTGCACAGTCTGCCATAGTTTGGATTAAGCGCTCTACTGCTTTGTTTGCTTTGTAGAATGCGAAACCAGGAAGATTAACAGGAAGGGCAAGGAGACCTACATTGAAGTCCGTGTAGTCTTTGTTGAACTGCATTCGAGCTTGAGGGGTAAGATTATCTCCGACGAATACATTTTGAGACGTCTCCAGATTTAGGTCTCGGCATAGCGGCCTCAGCTCCATTGCAGCCCTGTCTTTCTGGGAAAGATCCACCCATTTCTGCAATATGCTTCCGGATAGTTTTTCTTGAATCGGAACGTACTCGCCCAACGCTTTGAGAGTAAACAATGGTGCCAAATCCCTTCTTATCTCCTTGTGTTCATCCCCAAACATAAATATCAAATTTTTTTTCGCCAAACAGCTTTTCCCAAAATGGATGGCCCACAAGATGGAACACATCCGGCTTCACATTTGCAAAAATCTTCTGAGAAACTTCTGAATCACGAACAAACACTACAAACCTTCCAAGTAGTACGTTCCATGACAGACCTCTTCCACCCTGCCTTGCTGCCAAAGCTTGAGCAGCCCAATACTTGGTCGGATTATTTATCATCTGAAGAACGCTGCCCAAAAAAATGGGAGCACAAAAGCCGGTCCAGGCAGATTACTCCCCTTTTTCTATACCCCAGCTGCTCCAAAGCAAGAATCAATCCCAACCCAATTCCAAAGACTGTTTTCCAATCTAATTGCCGCATCCATTGTACCAGCCCATAGCCAATCCGGCGAGGATCCAAGGCTAAATGAAAGTGAGAAGAGACAAAAAAATTGGAACCCAATATGCAGATTTGCGAGTCAGGGTATTTATGCTAGAGAGGTGAGATGGATTTAGTTGGCCTGTCCTAACGGCAAGAAAAAATAATCGGTATTTCTGGTAAGAAGAACTGCGGCTGAAGAGAGAGAAATAACAGCGAAACGGATTCATTAGAAGGACGACGGACCTTTCCATAGCAGCTTCTGCACGCTTCGAGAAAAACTCCTGTAACTCTGAGGACGATCCAACGGCCGGCAAAGCCTGGCATGGTTCTGCAACCAATCGGGTCCGTTGGTATCGCAGAGACGGAAATATTTCCTGCGCAACAGGTTAGGGACAGGAGGCAAGGCGCCGGCTTGGTCTAAAGATGCCAGCTGTACCATAATTAAGCATTAAGGAGGCAATAATTAGGGCCATACCCTTTTCTTGCCTGCCGGACCACAGTTGGCCCATTTTCCCAGAATATTTTTTTTTATGGCCCATCTCCCATCTATTTTTCCAATGGGATTTTCGCCCCTCCTTATCATTTCTAATGTATGCAATTACCTTAGGCTAAGTTCGTACAGGTCCTTTTCCATCTTCACGTGGAAAGCTCCCCTCGACGTTGACATCTGCCCAATGCCCCGATAGGTCAATTTCTTTTGCACGAGTAGGTTAATTTTTTTTTTCCTATTTTTTCCCATCAATAAGTCAAAGTTTTAGGTACCATGGGGCGCACACACACCACACAACCGGCTCTTGTTACAGTGAGACTTGCACGCAAGCCAAAGCCACCGATTCAAGAGTGGTCAACCACTTGGCATCCAATATATATAGTGAGACTGCCTGCACTCAACTCAAAATCACCTATTTAGTCATGGCCCTGGTTCAAGAAAATTTTTGGCCGACGTTCTTAAGAAATATACAGCAGCATGTGATTCCCTCTAGAAAAAATACATCTCTCTCTCTCTCTCTCTCTCTAGAAATACCAAGAAAAATTACCAGTTTTACAAAAATTCCCCCTCGCCACCCACCTAGCCCCCACCCAAGGCCCAGCAGGCTAGGCCTGTGGCCGCCTAAACATGCAGTGCTCGCCCCCGCCACGTGACTTAATGCCGATGCACACCAGCAAGCTCCTACTACCATGCAACGACTATTATTTCGAGTATCAAGGAACCCATGGTCACGAAGCTCGAGTCTAGCTACATGCTAGCCTCAACGACCCATCGTATACACTTCAATAATTATCGCCGCCAAAAAGGTGGGGCTTCGCCAAAATAGCAGCTCAATTACAACCCACCAATTCAATTACAACCTCACCGAATGTTTCGTACATCCTCCGCAATTGCAATTGAAAAAGAATTTTGATATTAAAGCCCGTGATTTTGAAAATCCGGCCCCCACAATTTGGGATGAAATAAGGATCATGAATGTTTTGGGTTTAAATTGACTGTGATTTATTCCTTCAATTCAAGCCTTTCCATTCCTGCAATCTATTAGATCACCCAAATGCCAAAAAAAACTACAAGAGAAAGAGATCAATTAGTGTCATCAAAATGCCACCATAACATTAAAATTGTACACACATGACCTTATTCGGGCGACATTTTTTACGTGAAACATGCTAAAGCGTGCATGTTATGTCACCTATAACTTCACTCTTTGTGCCACCAATAGTGTCAAAAGAATTTCATGATGACACTATAGATGTTGCTATTAAGACCAATTATAGCATCACCAAATACATATATATAAGATCAAGATAGTGTCGCCTCACTAATGATGTTATAGGTGATGTTATTAGCATTAAATATAGTCTCAAGAGTTGTTACACATATAACATTAGTATTAGTGTCAACGCTTCACTAGTGACATTATAAAAGCGTGATATTAGATCAAATATATTGTCACCTTTATTGTACAAATTCCATCAATGATTGTGTGGCCATAGTATATGCCATAATAGATGTTATTATTACTATCATCAATGTTGTCAAATATTGTCCCATTAGTTTTACTAAATACAAGAATTTATTGCGCGCCAAGGCCGCCGAATATTTCTTCCCTACTCACTCTGCATAGATAGGCAAGTATTCCGCTGGTAGATGAGTATTTTGTGTAGAATAGGCGCAGTATTCCTTTGGTAAATGAGGACTTTGTTGGTGCCAAACCGATGGACCGCAACTAACTGGATGCCATTTACACAAGATATTTCTAAAGAAGCAAAGAAATTTATCGCAGTAATTAAGGTCGCCAGCAACATTTCTCTTTTTCAAATTGCACTATGGGGATTTGTGTCAACTTGGAACTGGGTGGAAAACATCTCCAACTAGATCTCAAACCATGATGCTCTTAAAATCAAACAACTGGATTCAAAATGCTAGATTCACCCTCTAGAGTTTCGTGTGTTTTAGAAGATCTTAAAAGGACATGGTTGCATGATTATTGGCATTCTAATAGATCTAAAAAAAATGCTATTATAATGTCTTTTTAATCACGATCTCAAATCATCGATTAGGGTAATTCCAACCAATCGCTGATCGATGTTTCTTAAGGGCTTATTCAATGAGGCAGATCATCTTTTTCAATATCATTTCTATCTTTGTCATGTCGGCCCCATGTTTTGCATCTTCCTTATTCTCAAGGGTTTAGAAGAAGTACACATTGTTTTCAATTTAGTTTTATTCTTTTCATGAGAACCTTTTCTTGTTTTGCTTGTATCGTGTTGGATGTATGTTGCATGTTGATGTATGTTACCGATATTTTTGTGCTTATGTTGCATATGCATGTTTGCATCTTTTTTTCAACAGATTAACATTATTCCAACATGTGTGCATGACACGTAAGAAACTTAACAATGCAAATCTTCAAAGATTATCTATACACAAACAAAAATTTCTATTTAAACTTCCAAATTGAAATAGTGAGATTTCTCAACTACCCAACTAGAAAAAAACTCAATTTCTTCAAATTTGAAGCATAACAGTGAGCATGAACTTACCCCGAGACAAAGGATTTCTCAAAACAGAGGATTGTGGGCCTTTCGATAGGTTTTAGCGAGGCGATATTCATGCATAATCCAATTAGTCTTGATGTTCTTCCCCGTGGCTTTTCCTTCAGAATAAAAACCAGAGCCTTCTTTTAACACCCACTTTTGCACCGTAACCCTTTTCATATATGGGCTTATCCGCTCGAAGCTTTCCAAAATTGGACGCCGCAAAGACAATTTGGGCGAGCATCATTTATGGTACTTCCGATCCCTTGGCCAAGAAATACCATTCCTTCTAGCCAACATAAGCTAGAGCAAAAGGATGGCATCCCAAAAAAAGGTCCAAAAGATGTAAAAAATGATTCCAAATATTCACACGCGGTCGGAAAGCCTCACCCAATCGGTAGTAACCCAAAAAGTTTGCTCAATGCAACCATGTTCAAAGAGTCAGGTAATATTAAAAAAGAAACGAAAAGCATCATTTACTTAGACATTATGTGTATAGTGTAAAGAACAATTGCCCGGCCCTTTACCATGTCGCTCATACAAAGATAAACTCCTTTGATATTCCATAGCAAAATTACCTTCATATAGGGAAAATACCATGCAAATATATAGATGACAACAAATGAAGTAGTCTAAGATAAACAAAGACAAGCTTGGGAACATTAAGTAGGATAAACAAAAGAGAACTCAAAAAAAGAGAACTTATGTTCTTCCTTTGAGGAGTCAATGTATGTTGTCTCAGGTAAGCCCCTTAAGTTAACTACACATAATGTTTCATGTGCTTATCGGCACTGCCACAATTCTTCGATATTCGACCATATTCCCAAGCATTTAAGCCATACTAGAATATAATACAAATAAGATTCAACAAGTCTATCTAATAAGTAAGAAACAAACCCCAGATGTCCTAAGCAACCCAAGTCCACTTCAGAAATTCAATAAATGCCGATCGAAGCATTTTTTCAAAGATAATCGACCTTCCTTTTTGATAGTTGGCCATCAATGCCATATAATGTCCTACTTGAAAGGTTCATTGAAAAGTCGGGTGGGAAGGATGTCTATGTTAGTCATGATCAACCCCGCATTGCCTTGGCTTTTATCTCCTCAGACCACCGCAGATGCAATGTTGTTATTAGAATCACAAAATTCTTGCATGTTGTGCGCTATGCTATTTTTTGAATTCTCCTCTCCATTATTGTGCAAGATGGTGATCGGCAAAGAAGTTTTAAAGCAAGATACTCCTCGCACCATGAACGAAAGGGTGCCAGGTGTCATAATGCAAAACGCATATGATAAGCCTAGAAGAGTCAAACAAAACAAAAATTCATAAGAAAAACTTGAACTCAATTTGATTATTGCCGATCTCATCGTCCAACCAACCACAAGAACTTGTGGATCGAGCACGATGGCAATGGGATATATCTCGCCAGCTTTTGCTTCAACAAGCATTTTCACTTGTCTCATTAATGATCACCCCGCTGGAGGAACTCAACCTCTTTGCTCCTGTAAAATTTGTTGATTTTATCAATTGGTCATCTAACCGCTTAAAGAATTTTGCCTCGCTCAACTCCTCCGTAAATAGGCTCCAATATCCGAAGTTTCTCAGACATCTCCGATTCACAAGCGTATGATGCACCCGCCTTGAAAATTATTTGAATATCTAGTCAAGAACACAACCATCAATTGATAGCTCAAATATTGAAGAAACATACCTCAATGAAATCTCTGATGTAACCGACCTTCTTCGGTGAAACTGCTAGTTGAGTGCGTACATTTAGAGCAAACAATGCATGCTCAAAACAGGTACATGGGTCTCTAGAGAGATCGAAATTTGAAGAAAAGAACTGTAAATGCAGATTACTCCGCTACTGGAAGTGCCAAAGAAGCGCATCACGAGCCTTTGAGGACGCCATAAGAGCTCTAAAAGCCCATGAAGAAGCAATTAACCATATAGGCAAGAGGGCGACGCTTATGAAGAAAAGAAAGAAGCGCCATAGCGCTCATTGCTTGCGGGCCAAGAAAATCGACACCCAAAATATTCATACGTGTCGGCCTCAAGCGTGAGGCGAACCTTAAAAAATAGCTATCGAAAACTAAAAATTCGAAATTTGATGTATCATTATATATGGTTTGATAATGTCAGTTCATATAGTGATTTTAGAGTGTTAATATTAAAAATTGAATGAAGATGCAACATTTGTACAACCTATCTTATCTTTTATTACTTATTGTACCACTTATAGTACACAATGTTACTTGCTTCTACATCACGAGTAATGTTCTTGTATCAATAATTGTATTCATACCGCCTTTGATATTAACATTTAATTCATCGTAAAAAATTAATAAAGCTATAGCATCACATTATAAGTCACTAAGATTGCATCATCGTGATATTTAACATTACAAACACAAAAACACATTAATGATTACCATTACAAGAAACTTATCATAAGGGCGGCCGGCCGCTAACGCTTCTTCCTCAACTCGCCTATACATGCTAGATCATGCAATTTGAACTTGCATTTTGTTGCCTTGTGTTCAAAGGGTTCGCACGATAGAAGAATATTGACCATAACGACTTGTTACTTTAGATGTTTTGCATTAAATCAAAAGAATCTAAGTTCAACATACAAAAATTGAACTGGGTTTGAGCATGGGGAATTTAACCTCTGAGTTGCCAATATATCTATGCAAAATGGTTATTCAAAATGCATATGAATAAAACATGAACCCATTAACCCAATAGCTTCCATATGGTAAGAACAAATTTATGATATGCATCATGGAGATGGTCCGTCATGCAATATTGTCCAACACGATTATTTGCTCGCTAAATGTATGGAAATGTTTCAAACGTGATATATATCAAATTTGACCTCTCAATGATGCGAAGTTGTAGAATTTACATTAACACCCAAAACAATAAAATAAGGCATTGATGTCATTCCTAGTGCCTTGACGACTTTTGTTATTTGAACTTTATGAGCAAAATTCAATGCCAAGACCAACATCATGATTGTTGATAACTAAGTGCATTGATGTTTAGCACATCACTTTAGTTTTTCAATAAATTTCATGCATTGATTTTACCATTGATATTCTTAGTCCAATGGGTGATGATCAAATGGGACCTTCAACATTAACACCAATGGCATAATTTAGGCAGAGGTCACAATTGAAGCAATAGGGTTTTGGAAAGGAACCAAGATTTGACATGAGACCACATTTGTGAGGCAGAGCATGATTAGTACAAGCTATGTATCTTTGTATATATGACTTAAAAAATGTTATTAACAACCGAATGTAAAATGTGATGTCATTTTAAACGTATTTTTGACTTGCTATTTTTTATTAAAAAAAGTTTTTTTCCCTGCTTTGGGGTTGCGAGGTTACAATTTTTTTACGACTTAAAACTCGATGTAATCGCCATCAAAACGATAGCCCGCCTCTTTCCTCGACGATCCCATTCTACCATCCTTGGATTAGATTTACTACCGACCGCCTCGCTTTTTATTCCTTTTGTACTCATTTTGCCTTACCTTAATCCAACTCCTTAGCGCCCATTTTCTTAATGAATAATTTGGTGGTTGAATATCGGGCCCAAATGTATGCAAATTTGGTGTAGATGTCAATATACAAAAGCTCGCCATATTCGAACGTAGCTCCCACTTATAATTATCAATCAAGAGAGTGGGGTCGACACATCGACATTAAGGATTTTCTCTACTTACATGCCTTGTTGTTTCCTACCCCAAATATATGGTGCCCATCGCCGCCTTCAATCCAATACATGGGGCGCCAAGCAGAAAAAAACTTGGCACATAAACCCTAACCGGCTATGTATCACGATCCACCTTTTGCCCCATTTTGATGGGTGAGTAGGTCATGTAACAGACATCCGCAAGCAGTTAAACAACATCGAGGCCCCCAAAGCGTTAGCAAGCAGTTTGAGCAGCGGAGCTTCAAGTAAAAGGTGATTCGCCAAAGAACGATAAACAGAGGAAGAACAGATAAAACGTAAGAGATAAACCCTAAAACATGCCAAAGAATCGGAGCAAATGTAGGAAGCCGTGACACACTTTCGATGCGATCTTCGCTTGTCCAAGATTCTAAACATCTCAAACAAATCCACCTCTTTTTTATGCATTGGTGGCATAATCAAAACAGATCTTATATCACTAATTTGATATTTCCAGCTCATGCATAAAATTACAAATAGCTTTTCCCCGATGGTGCGTATATGCCGGGCAGTATGCTAACGACCTAGCAATATAAGGTGCTAATCTGCATTCGATCACTCCGCAGCCAGGTTGGTGCTTCCCGGCTATGAAAGTGCCGCCATCAATTGGCTCGGAAGGATGGTTGTATTTGCAATCTCCCCTTATGCATCTACCATTAAGATAATCCCCGCAAGCCTCTCTCCCAAAGATGCTCCAATTCCGTGTGAAACCGCCTCCTATGGCCTCTAGAAGAATACTAGGTATCAAAGACAAAGATGCCAAAAACATCCCCCACATCATATTTGGAAAAAAGAGACATTCCTTGGCTACCAATAGTTGAGATGTACCCATGTTGGGCATCAAATACAGAAAAAATACAGAAAAGAGCTACCCGGAATTGCTTGCCCATTACATTCCACACCGACTATATAATCACCACGCCTCCCAACCGCATAAGTTGCCGATAAGTTCCATCACCATGATCTTTTACAACAGCCTCATGTTCTCTACCCCTACACCTAATCCCACCGGCCAGTATTTAGAAGGATCAACGGGCCGAGCGATCTTGGCTTGGCCACACCTCCCCGCCAAAGCCATTGAATTGACTGGCTCCATACCTTTTATAATTAGCCTTTGATTTTTTTTTATAGTTCCTTTTTCCAGCACCAAACCACCGCTACCTATTTTTGAATCATTCTCCTCAGAAAGGTGATCTGAAATGGGCGGATCCACCGCTTTGCCAAAATCTGTATGGCCACCAATCGCTAGCAGCTTCAAGCTACCCGATCATGCCCGGTCCGCGATGGTAGCATTCCCATTTTAGGGTGTGTTTCAGCCATAGCCGTGCTACAACGGGCCTAAATCGGGTACTAACCGCTAGCAAAGATCGAGTTGGATCTCGCCATAGCGAGAGCAAAGCAAAGCTAGAGCATGAAACAGGGAAAAGGTCGCCATATAGCCAGAGCCATAAATGCACGATAAGTACATACATCATAAATGCCGATTCTTCCCTAAAATTTTAAAATTTTGTTTGCACATACGGTCAAGACAAGGATGCTTCAAATAAATTCCATCAAACAAATATTTATCAAACATAAAATGACACTAAATTAGATATGAGTGATAATATAGATAGAAACACACATGACCATTTGAAAAAAAAGCGATTCCTCATCCCTTATATCTTGCTCAATATCCTCTAACTCATCATCACCAAGTTGTAGTTGTTGTAGATGTTGAGGCACACTTTCCACTCCAACATTCTCGCCAACGCCAACGGCATAGTCCATGACAATATAATGCAAAGGATTGCATTGACAAATGTAACACATCATTCTCAATTGAACTTGATCATCTTCCTATTGAGCCCGCATGTCATCCTCGTTTTTGGAATATCTATTTCATCACAAAGTTACATCATCGCCTCAAGTGTAGAGGAGATGTCTAGTTAATAGATCAATCATATGAACCACAATCTACCAATCAATATTTTCTGTTCTTATGAAAGAAAACCCTCGCTCAACATGCCTTAGAAAACAAAAAGACTCATCCATGTCTCTCAAAAACCGAAAGTAGAGTTCAATTTCATAAAAAAACCAAGGATGTTGCGCCATTGCACAATTTCTTACTCGATAAGATCTTTTTGAACCACATTTCCTTCAAAAAATTCACTTTGAAGGAACAAAAATCAATTTCGATAATGTCCGCTCACGATAATAATCAATATATAAGAATCAACACATAACTACCATTACTATTAACTAACACAAAACCATCATCAACACCTTTAAATTTAAAATCCCTTTGAAAACCCCTTTGCTTTGGGTGTATATTCACACCTGATGTGACTCCATGCATCGAGAGTCGCCAAATGAGTATATATGTCCTTATTCCTCAATCTAGACCATAGATAGCAATCCTCATTTGTGGGGTATGTTTGTAGAAGTTTTGCTATACTATATAACAAGGTTTATGTAAATACTATAAAGATTGAGGTAATGTACTAAATTGTGTTGATTTTGTACACGTATTATACAATTTTACGGGTTCTTCCTGTCCCATGTCACTCCCGTGTGAATATGCACACAAATCAAGGGGCAGCGGGGATTTTAATTTTAAGGTGTTGATGTAATGGTTTGTGCCGATTAATATTAATAGTAGTTATGTGTTGATTGTTATATTAAAAAAAAAAAAACTGGGCGCTTGGGGCCCTAACAAAAGCAAATATAGGTAAACTTTAAGGGCCTAAATATTAATTACTAAGAAGCTTGGGTATTCTAGTTGAACATGAGAAGGTCTTATATTTTTATTTGGCAAAACATAATTGAATTACAACTTTAATTTAGTTGTAACTTGGCTACAGAATGACATGAAAATACATGGTGATAAGTTTAAATGTTTCGCTGGTAGCTCCAGGGATAGGTTCTGTACGTACAAAATTCAAATTCCTGACATATAAAGTTAAAAAATATGTATTTTTAATAAAATAATGATTTAAAGGTCGCCGTCGAAAAAATTTCGCCACGCCGAAACCTTCGTGATTTTATGCATTACGAAAAGTTTTTCGCAGCACGCCGTAAAACACGAAGTTTTGTCAAAAATCAAATTTGAGTTTCACAGACGCTAAAACTTCCGGGCCACAGACGTGAAAATTTTTCGCATGCAATACGACCTTTTTCACGACGCTAAACCGGGCGCGTTGTTCAGGTGTTCTACAGACATTACGCTTTCGCTGTGACGCTGAAAACGCCACAGACGCCAAGTTTTTTTTATATATATGCGGCGCGCTTTTTAGTTTTTGCCGCGAAAGAAGGTATCTTCAACCAACCTTCCAACTTGGCCCAAAAAACTTTTTTTTTTTTTTTGTTTTTCTTAGTTTTTAGGACTTTTTTTGTTGTTTTTTATAGTTAGGCCGTTAGGTCCGGCATAGCTAGGGCCTCGTCTGCCCCCCGTAAGGGGCGGACGATGGTGAGTGCCTTGTTCTCATAATGAGCTTGGCCTATTTTAGAAAAAAAAAAAAAAAAAAAAAAAAAAAAAAAAAAAACAAAGAATTTAAGACAAATAATAATGTAAGACTAAAATAAAAAAAAAAAAAAAGAAAGAAAAAAACAAAAAATTTTGTTGCCTTCCCTTAAACGAATAACTTTAGTATCAATTAGGTTTAGTGCTTTTTTAGGGTTTCGTGGTTGCCAAGAGCGTAGGCATGCCCCTTTGCCCCGTATTGCCGCATTTATTTGCGCCTATGCCGAAGGGGTGGGTGGCAATCACGGTTTAAGGCAAACTAGGATCTCCCTTTTTAAGAAGCATAACCCTCACCGACGCCGCCGTGGCCTTGGGGTGTGCGCTGTACTCTTATTGAGGGTTACTTAGAATGTTTTATTAATTCACACCCTAGTTCCCTGATGGTGTTGTTGATGAAAGTCCGACACCAATATAGGAACCGCGATGTTTTAATAATCATTTTGATTGGTCTCGCCTTTGAAAAAGCGACCTTCGGGACAAGTGCAATGCATTTTAAACTTGCTAGCCTCGTGATTTTGGCAAAGAGTCGGGCTATAGATCATAAATCGTGTTTTGGTCCTTTTTTCATGTGTTACCCCATCCTTGGCCTTGCACATACATACTTATGAACCAATTAAAATTTACTAGTACTAGTAATAATAAAATGTTAGGGTCTTAGCATAGTAGCTTAAAAATTAGCGCTTTGTTTTGCTAAAGTGAGTTGATTTACCCTCATGTGCTAAGCACTAAATTGAAAGTTTTATCTTTGCTTGACTTGTAGGTGTTGCCGCTTGTCATTTGCATATTGTCGCGGAGTCCCATTTTGCTAGCTAGCTAGACAATCCCTTTAAAACAAGCAAGATGACTTCAGAAGAGAGAGCGTGGTTAACTCGCAAACCAAATGTGGCGTTAGTGTCTCGATAGAGCCGCAACCTAGAGGCATTGGCGCCTCAAACAGAGGGTACAGAGTTGCAACCTCGATTCATCTTCTCGCAAAGACTGCCACAGAAAAAGAAGCGCACTTCACAACAAGCATGGTCTACTTTGAGACCAGAATTCATGAACTGGTTGTGTAATCGGTTGTGCAATGCCTCACCGATTTGGAATTGATTACCAACAAATGGGAAGGATGGCTAGACTACCATGCAGGGTAAAAGATGCCGAGAGGGCTTTAAGTCAATGATGGCTCTAGAGCCCTAAAAGAGTGAGCAAGAGAGGTATACATGGATAGTGGGTAATATTAGCCGCACTACCGGAATATGATCACGGTTGCAAATTTGAGTAGTCATCGCTTGAGGCTAGAGCTAAAAAAAAAGCCATGGAATGAGGCGGACCAACATTGGAAAGAAGCCCATCAACCCTCATCTTGTTAAGAAAGTGTTGGCGCAAAACCATAAAAGCCAAACGCCCTAGTGAGATAGATAGGGAGGGGAAGCTCAGAGAAGAGCAGATGCCAAGACAACTTGGTTTGCCAAAGTAGATTCATCACAAATAATAAAATGCATAAACTAATTGGTTCTGGTTCATATGGCGCAGTGTATAAGTGCAATATTGTAGGGTCTAGTTTTATTAAGGATGAACCTTATTGTGTAAAACTTCAACATAATAATTTTCAGCCAAGTACAAAACCCAATAAGTTAGTGGAAGCTATGTTGAAGAACATGAGGGAGTCTGGAATGCAAGTTAGGCACCGGTGTATAATACGCTGCATTGGTAGCATAACCGGCCTAGAAAGACAAGGCTTAATTTTTCCTTTTTGTAATGGAGGTTCGTTGGCAACCTTCTTTACAAGTCATGGGTCCAATGCCTTTGCAGAGCTTGCATTTAAGAAGTTAGGAGCTGTCCCCAAAGTTGAGACGGACTTGAGGCTGCTTGAGGAGCGCAGAAAGAAAGAATTATTTGTTGCCTCTAGGGTTGGGGACTTGGCAATGTCATTCTGCAGCGGGCTACGAAAACTCCATCAAGAAAGATATTTGCATATGGACTTGCATCCGGGCAATATATTGCTCCATTTTTATTATGGAAAGGATACATTTTGATCCGGCTGTATACATTGGCATTTGTGATTGGGGTGAATCCAAAGTTGATCGGGCGAGACAAAGGAGGTAAAACGATGGCATTACAAGGGTTTGATGGTGAGGGTAAGAAAATAATTGAGATGGAAAGGGCCGTGCATCCATATATGCACGATGATCTTTATTTTGGTAGTGGCTCAAGACAAAGGCTCGCAAGGGTTGACTTTGATTTGCACCTGGCAAACAGACATTATCTACTACTTGGCTGACTTTGCTAGTAAGCACTCCTACATGGAGTCAATAGGAAGCCCGGAGCAAAGAAGGCAAGCATCAAGAATGTGCTTAATTATTTGAAACATTGCGCTGAGTCGCCAATGAGAGACAAAACACCTAAAATTTGATATGGCCCAGCCTTACTTTGACACCATGCGAGCAGCTTTCATTGCTCTCCACCTCGCACGAGGGCCACAATTGGAATCGATTGATTCTTCAACTTGGCCACCTGCATGACGATGCAAAAGAGACCAAGCCGGTCCTAGTCACGCTTTTAGCGCAGTATATTCTCATTATTCACACGACTATAAATTTATATTCAAACATTCTTGTACTATATAATATTCCAAATGAATTCATTAAACGCTTGTTTGATGCTATTTGAGAAATTATTGTCCATGTTGTATATCTTAGCTCTTCTTTTTCGTGTGTTTTTGTGTTATTTATTCCTGCGGCTTTTTTATATGTCGCAAATTAATGAAAATTATAAAGACAAGAAGTCAAAGCACACCTATACAAGTCAAAGACCTATACAAGTCACCACTATAATTATGTCTCGTGAAGAGGACTATTTAATCTCCTCCACACAACGGGATACATTTTGGAGGCAGCCGCCCGGGTCAAGATGATTTTTTCGCACCTCAATTTGAGGACCCCTCTCCTTGGCTATGCAAGGCATGGAGAACGAAGCTTGAAATGTCACCGCCGCAAGAAATGGAGAGAGCAAAGAAAGACATGCAAGAGCCCTTGAGTATCGCACGAATCGAAGTTAAGAAGGTCAGCGATGAAGTTTCAAAGAGGGATAATTGCAAAATCACAGAGGTGCATAAAGTCAAAAAGACGGCTATTTTCCACATGGAGCGCATCACGGCGACGAATCACAAATTGGGACAAGAATGAGTTTGAAAGAGAGTGGCCTAGTAGGAGGGGTAATTTAAGGCTCACGAGTGCAAGATTGCCGCGGGTTCGAAAAAAGCAATGAGCCGCATGTCCAAGGAAGGGACATTTACCCCACAACGCCGAGTTTAGTAAGAGTTTTATTAGCAAGAAGTATACCACGAAACTTTCTTGTGAAGGAAGTGCCCAAATTATGGGAGTAGAAAAAATGGAGGCAAGGAAGCGGAATAGTGGCAAAATAAGAGGGTATATTATATATAAATATATTATATATGGTGAGCCTATCACCATTACATATCTTGTTGCCGACGCTTATCCAACTTTTTGAGGTGGCAGGGGTGGATTGGGCCGAGCCATGAAATGACCTTGTAGATATTCGGAGCCCAATTAGAGAATGAGAGAAGTCAAACCTAACCCTTCCTCAAGAGAATATTCGCTAAAGGACCGCGGCCGATGGGTATGATAAGATGGCCAATTAGAGGACACTAAACGCGCTTAACGGCATTGAACGTGAGGCAACGGTCCTCGTGGAAAACAACGATCACTTGCTAACTGACAAGATCGCTTGGACTCGACCCTTTAGGGTGACTTCGTGAGCGCCGATTTCCTATCTCCTCATGAGTATTTGTATGAGAGCCGATGGGAAGAGCTAAAGCTTGCCGATTTCGCATATTGCCGCCAGGTGGTGACAACCCCATTACAAAATGCTGGTACACTCTAGGGTGTGGGCATCGCCGCACATGATGTGTTCTTGATTGATGTTGCAAAGTCGCTCGTCCAATGCAAGACGGATGGATTTTTCTTGAGTTACAATATGCCATATTAAATATTCAAGGTCGTGATGCCTCGCCACAACTAGTCGCCAAGTAAGAGGGATGGGCACACTTTGAGACTTATCGCGAGATGGAATTGTGGAGGGGAGTGGAGGAGCCGCAGAAGGAGAGGTAGTGCCTGACATTAATCGGGCCGCAACCACCTCCAGTGGCAGCAGGTGATTGGGTTGGACCTAAATGACCAATGAAAATGAGACATTAAATTTTGAGACTAATTAAATTTTGACCTCAGATCATTTTATGAATGGATAATAAGGTGTAATGACCTGTGATCATTTTGTGAATGGGTAATAAGATTCTTGTCAAACAGAAAATCGAAAAGAGAGTGGTTGCTTTTGATTCAAACAAGAAGCTCATCGAAGTTCAATCAAAGAGGGATGGACCAATAATGCCTTTGACATCCGGACCTCCTGGGTCGCTTTCTTTCCTTTGAGCAACATGACAGATAAGATCATGGTGACCACCGCAAAGAAGGGGTCCGACGAGAGGGACAGATTCCATTAGGATTAGCTGTTGACGATGGAACACGAAATTTCTTGAATGGTTAAAGTCACCACTAGGTTTTATATTGTCCATGCTAACAATATAGACTTTCAATTTTTTGTTACCCCTTTAGATAGAGCGAAGTTTTGCTCCTCGACTTTTTGGGGTGTCTCTGCGTCAATGTACCTTAGTTACTTTGCTAGGTTACATTATTACAAAGACGCCCAAATGGGATTTGGAGCAAAAATCGCTCGCTCTAGAGGAGATAACAAGGTTTTTGAGTACTCTATTTTTATTGTGGCCACCGATGATATAAGCCTAGTGATTGCTTGTTGCATTCTGCGGGGTTTATTAGATGTTGGTGATTGATGAGTTCAAGCATCGAGATTTTCCATCTTTTTCACCTCCTTTGGGCAATGTAGTTTAGTTTACATGCTAAGTTCCATTGTCCAAAGAGGGGTGAAAGCAAGGGTTGGGAAGTCTCGATGCTTGCACTCGTGACTAACTGCATTCATCTTTTTTCATCTCGCTTAGTCTCTTTTTTGTCCTCGTTTTGTTGTATCTAAAGTGCCCCTTTAGGATGAGATCGCCGCCATTTTAGGGGGCACTTTAGATATATACAAACAGATAATCGAAAAGAGAGTAAGCCCGAGCGTGACCCTCTTGAATGGTTGTCAACTCACCGCATTCTGATATTGTTCAAAGGTAAACAATATAGACTTTCGAATTTTGTTACCTCCTTTAGAAAGATGAAGCTTTGCTCCTCTTCTCTTTGTAGTCTCTCTGTGTCAATGTAGCTTAGATACTTTGCTAGGTTATATTACACAAAGAGGCTCAAAATGGGAGCCAGAGCAAAAATCGTTTGTTCTAGATGGAGATAACAAGATTTTGAGTACTCTTTTTATTGTGGCCGCGGATGATATCGACCTAGTGATTGCTTGCGATTCTGTGGGTTCACTAGAGATTAGTGATTGACGAGATGCAAGTTCTCTTATGCAAGTTGCTATGACGTCAGAGGTGAGAGCGTACCCTAATTTCAAGCCAAAGTGGTGCCTGGGCATTGTCCATCTATATAGCGGCTGTTAGGCACCAAATCATGGAACATCCTAACTCCTGCTATTGATGGAGAACCTTGAGCCTCACTGAGCATCCATGAAAGGAAACTGTAGCTTATCGATTGCAGATGTACCACTGTTGCGATTCAATAGCCGCCAATTTGAGAAGTTGTATACAAGTTTGTCTGCCTTCTTATGTAGCAAGAGATTGCGATGACACTCAGATATACTTATAGGCACTCCAATTCCTCCTCACTTGCACTATTGAGGATACCAAGGAGAGGATAGTCATTGCAAGGGCCTGTAACGTGACGTTAACGCGTACATGGGCTTGCCACCATGCATAAGATTCCATATTTGGTTCCTTGTTATGACTCTCCAGTGCATCGTGAAGCTCCTCATCCGCCCACCTTCCACTCAGTTCTCGTATTCGTTAACCGGGCAATGAAGGTCTTATAGTCCGAAAGCTGTTCGATAATACATTTTGCAACCTTCTTCTTCAACGAACCCATCACTTTATCCCAGATGCTGGTCCATATCGTGGATTGTGTGGGTCTAAGGCATGTGCGGCACCATGAAGATCATTGTAGGACTTCTTCCATCGCTCATTGAAGCATCTAAGCAAAGGCTGCACGCTTTTAGCATTGTCAAATGGTGCATTGGGGCCATCACATTCTAGAAAGGATTGAATAGAGTGCCAACACCTCCGCATCTTTCAAAGCTTGCCTTCAAGAATCAAGGGTTTTGATGGCATGACAAACAGGTTGCATGCACCTCACAACATTCTTTACACCTTTCCAAAATGTCTCCCGCCCAAGCATTTCTCGGGGCAGCTTGTTGTCGGTGTTTGGCGGCATTTTTCCTTTCTCTGCCTCCTTTCCCATTCAAAAACTCAGATGATTGAAGGTTGAGATAATCCAATCATGACACTTAAGCACTCTTTTCAAGACAGATGTAATTGGAACCAAATCGGTTTGCCCAGATTCATGAGTGCTAGGGTCTTCTCGACGCAATGACTTGTAAATGGCATAAATTGCCGGGCTTTGTGATGAATTTTACAAGCCGACGCTAGCTCAATGGGATCTTTGAACCACGCAGTGCCGTGGAGAACCAATCCTTGAGCAATAGGTTCAGTAATGGCATTGGCGCTAGTAGCGCAAGCAACCCCGGAAATTCGACTCCAATAATTCACCGCTAGCTTGCAATTAGATGCTATCCATTACAACCTGAAATATTCTCTTCGGGTCCAAAACTCCCTATCACGCCTTTGTTTTCTGAAAAATCCAACCCCTCGCCACTTGGTCGGGCTTTTGGTTTCTACGGTTTTCAAAAATACTTCACCCCCTCGATACACGATCATGAACTTTATAAGATGGTCCTTGTTTATATTGCTCCAACCATCACCACTAGTGAAGTTGGCCTCGCTTCAAATACACGTACACAACTTCATCTCCACACTCTCATCATTTTTCGTATTTCATCAACCATTTTATTGTTGGCATGCTTGTATGAAGGCAGCCTAAAAGCCGGCCCCTGCTTTTGGCAACTTCTTGAAGGCTTCTTTCATTGCTTTGTGCTCCAAAAATATGTGGAGACAACCCGACATATAAAAATGCCTCTACAACCTTCAATTGCGCTTCTTCGGCTTGCTCATGTTAAGCAATGATCAACCCTCCGCTGTTTCGTCCGCCTTTCCACTATTTCAATTGTCTCTATCATTCTCCCGCTTCCCCCGCTTATACCTATTGACCCTAGTCCACCCTCTCCGATTGGTATGTCAGTCCCCAACAGGGGGTGGTATAGTTATCTTCGCCTTCTCCCCGCCCGACACGCCGTTGAGTATCCGTAACTCGCCTTTTTCTCGTGATATTCTTCGCTTTATGCATCACATCCAAATGAGACAACCTTTCAATGGCATCCTTTCGCAAGTCAGCAGATGCAATACAAGTCGCGACACCGACGTCTCATTCACGTAAGATGTGAGCTCGAATTCTTGTTGCAGAACCATTTACCGATGAGTATCCACAAAACATACATTCCCACTCATTTACGCCAAACTCTTTCACAAAATCCCATTCCGGCCTCTTTCTCCTCCCATTCACAGGAGAAATCAAGCAAGATTATTAGCAGTCAATAGCCTTATCAACACTTAGTAATTTAGACAACTTCAATTGGCAACCAACTTCACAATGCACTTATCAAAGATGCAAAACTATGCATAACCCATTTTAAATAACCATTACAATGGTAACTTAGGATATAGATCACAATCGATATCTTATTCAAGTCATTTATCCCAAATAAACATCATGAACTTAGAATGCAAATGACCTCTTTAGGTATCCGCTTTTCCCTAATAAAATGATCCACAGATCGATTCAATTAGAACTTCAATTTACAGTTAATTTGTAGGGCCGATCCTAACCGACCGGAGTCGGTTTTGGATAATCCCATTCCGGCTTGAAACACCTGTTCAATTCTGAGTTGACCGAGTTTGCCCCTTCTATATTTTGTCTTCGATATTTCGGGTCAATACAACCATTGAACAAATAATCTTAGGCTTACAATATTCTTCTAATGGTTGAACCCATGTAAAGATTCAACTTAGCATTATATCTTCAACTGCAATAAATTAGATCATGAACTACTATTTCTCACATTCTCCTTTCATGATCAAATTTATTCTGGATGAACTTCCTGTATACCAAGCTCTTTCTGTAACTTCATAAACCTGTTAACAGAGAACACTTTTGTAAAAATGTCTGCAACTTGATCTTCTGTACATTTATACTCAACCTTGATGAAGCCTTTAGCTACCATATCTGTGATATAATGTATGTGAATTTCAATGTGCTTAGTTCTTTCATGAAGCACAGGATTTTTTGTAATTGCTAGACAACTCAAATTATCAATATACAACACTGTAGGACCTGTTTGAACAGCACCAATCTCATTTAATATTCTCCTTGCCCAGACATTTCTTTTGTCGCTAATGATGCAAAGATTGTACCGGCTTTGGCCATGGACATAGCTACACATCCTTGTTTTTTACTTCTCCATGCAATACAGCTACCTCCAACTTGAAGAACATATCCTGAGGTAGATTGTCTAGAATCCCTGTCACCTCCCAGTCAGCATCTGAATAAGCTATAAGCTCTAAGTTTCTGTTTGCAATTGTAAGTCCTTCATTTTGTGTACCCTTTAAATATCTCAACACCCTCTTGGCAGCAAGCCAGTGCTGTTTGCCTGGATCTGTACCAAATCTGCTTAGTAGATTCACACTATATGCTATGTCTGTCCGCAACAGGTTTGCAACATAAAGCAAGCATCCTACTAGTTCTCGATAGGGATATTTTGTCATTTCCAGTCTTTCACTATCATTCTTTGGACTCATACTGCGAGATAATTTCAATCCAGTGACTAATGGAGATCTTACACTGTTACATTCTGTCAGTCCAAATTTCTGCAACATACCTTGTATATTATGGCTTTGTGTAAGAATGATTGTACTGCTCCTTCGATCTCTGCACACTTCCATACCAAGGAATCTTTTGAGCTCCCCAAATCACCATGCCGAACTCAAGTATTTAACACTTTCTTGCAGTGATTTAGGCAGTCTATATTATTAGAAACAATGATGTTATCATCTACACAGAGAGCAATAATGCAGAAATTACCTTTGTCTTGAAACATATACATGTTCCCATCACTTTGGATCTTCTCAAACTTTTGTTCCTTAAGGAATCCATCAAAACATAAGTACCATTGTCTTGGCGACTCTGCTTCAAGCCATAGACTGCTTTTTTAAGTCTCCATACTTTATTTTCTCCATGTTCAAAACCAGGAGCCTCTTGCATGTATATCTTCTCATCTAGTTTTCCATTCAAAAATGCAGTTTGTACATCCATATGATGTACTTCTAGATTTAATGCATTAGCAAATGCTATCAAAATTCTCAAACTTGTGAGAGCTTAACAATAGGTGAAAAGTTTCTTCAAAGTCTATTCCTTTTTTCTGTGAAAACCCTTGAGCTACTAATCTAGCCTTGTATTTTCGTTCTCCATTATTTCCCAGTTTAACTTTGAAAATCCACTTGTTCCCAACAATATTTCTCCCTTCTGGTTTTTCTACAATATCATAAGTTTCTGTCTTTTCAAAGGACCTCATTTCATTTTCCATTGCTGCTTGCCATTCCCTTGCATTTTCACATTTTATTGCATGTTCAAAGTCTTTTGGAGTTTCAGGCTCAAGAATGGCCATGATCTCATTTATTTCAATTTCTTCTCCTTGAAGCCTTTTGCTTTTTCCTATGTGATCTCTTCCATAAGTCTCTTCTCCTATATTTTTTAGATCATCTTTTAACCTTTCAGCTTCAGTACGCCTTCTATATTTTATTTGTCTAATATCCTCTTGTTCCCCAAAGATTCTTTATTCACTTGTTCTATTCCAGTTTCAATTTGTGGCTCTATTCTCTCTTCATGACTGTCATTGACTTCTTTTTCCACTTGAACTTTGTTTTCACACTCATCATCATCTGTATCTACTTCTGTACTATTTCTGGTTGCAATTTTTCTACTGTTATCATCAGAATAAAGGTTATATCTACTGTCCAAGTCACCTCTGTTTTTGTACAGAATTTCTTCATTAAACCTTACATCTCTACTCACCAATATTCGTCTCTTTGCTGGTTCAAAAATTTTGTACCCCTTTGACATAGTATCATAACCAACAAGAAATCCTAAGATCGATCTGTCATCTAATTTTTTCCTGGGTTGTTTTGGAACATGTGCATATGCTATACAACCAAAAGCTTTTAGAAAATCATACCTTATTCTTTTTTGCTCCAGATTTGCTCAGCAATCCCTCCATGCAAGCTAGATGAGGGCAATAAGTTTTGAATCAATGTTACTGTTCTAACAGCCTCCTCCCACAAATAATTTGGCAAACCACAATGCTTAAGCATTGATCTGACTCCATCCAAGATTGATCTATTTTTCCTCTCAGCAACACCATTTTGCTGAGGGGTATGACTGCAAGTGACCTGTCTCTTAATTTCTTGTTCTTTGCAATAATTCTTAAACACATCATTGACAAATTCCCCACCTCTGTCTGACCTAAGGCATTTGATCTTTTTACCTGTGTCTCTTTCAGCTTCAGCTTCAAAAATCCTGAATGCCTTATATGCTTGATCTTTTGTTCTAAGAAAATAACATTTAGTTCTCCTTGAGTGGTCATCTATGAAAGTAATAAAATATTTTCGTCCTTGCATGCTTCTAATGTTAAGAGGTCCACACAAATCACTATGTACCAGCTCAAGTAAGTCTCCAGCCCTGTCCGTTGTTCTTTTAAATGGAAGCCTTGCACTTTTTCCCAACATACATCCATGATATACAAAGTCATCATTTTCTGCTGCAATTATAAGACCCCTTTTGCTAGTGTTTTTATGTTTTCAAGATGTGTATGGCCTAATCTTTCATGCCACAGCTTTAATGTAGGAAACTGAATTGAGTTAATGCTGCCACTTAAAGACTGATTATGGAATCCAAACAAGTTGCCAAATCTTTTTGCAATAAACCTCAATTCATTATCCATATAAATTTTACATGCCAGTTTGTCAAAACAAACTCTGTAGCCCATATCTACAAGCTGGCTGATAGAAATCAAGTTCCTTACAAGATTTGGAACACACAAAACATCACTCAAGCTAACAATTTGCCCATTCAAATCAAAAACTTCTAAAATTTCTGATTCTTCCACTTGTTGTAACTCTCCATCTCCCATTTGTAAGAAGACTCCACTTCTTTTCTTCCTTTCTTTAAGAGCATCAAGAGTTTTAACCATCGATCTCTCTCGCCCACTATCTAGCACAAGTATATTGTCATTTCATAGCTTTTCTTTCGTAAATTGAGCAAATAGCATTAGTTATTACCTCAAAGATCGTAATCTTCTTCTTCAAGTGTTGCCTCTTGTGCAAGGTTCACACTTGCTGCCTTGTCATTTTTCCCTTTGGAATAGGTTCCTTTCCCTTTGCCAGCATAATTATTTCCTTTGCTTCTTCCAGCCCCTTTTGGACTAGGACATGCAAATGCTATATGGCCAAAGCCCTCACAGTTATAACACCTATTTTCTTTTAACCTTTGGACAGTTGTGTTTCAAATGCCCATATGCCTTGCAGTTAAAACATGGTCCAATCTTATTTTTATCCTTGAAGTACTAACTCTTTTTTCTGCTTGTATACAAAATTTCAGCATTCTCATCTTCTTCCCCTTTAATGATTTTCTTTTGCTCTATTTCAGTCCTGATCATGATCTCAGCTCGTTCCCTGTTTCTGGCTACACTTCTAACAAGAGTAGACAACTGCTCATATTCTGAAAAGGCTCTTGATAAGGCCAGCACATGAAAATCTTTAGTGATTGGTACTCCTCAGCCTCTAGATCAGTGACAATATTATCATATTTCTGAAGTCATTAAAACGTGAAACGTCACAACTGCAACGTCTCATTGCGACTTAAAGAATAAACACAGAATAAATACAAATACGAAGTTATTGAGGTGTTGGTAAGGCCTCGTGTTTGTTAGCAAGAGGTTAGGGTTCAAGTCCACTTTTTGAAAAACATTTTGGGCGACGTGGTATATGTAACAAATGCGCCTTAGCAACATTTTGAGCGACGCCCCAGAAACGCCATAAGGACATATTTTATACATATTTGGGACGCCTACGACGCTGTTAATACGCTGCACATGCGACGGATGTCGCTACGCGACGAATCCACGGCGACGCCATTTGCGACGAAGCCGGAAACGTTATTCAAACGCGGTGCATGCGACGCTTGATGTCCTCGCATGTTGCTAAGACGCGTTTTATTCTCTAGTAGTGAATCATCACTACTCTTTTAAATCAAGCTTTGCAAGAAGGCTTGCCGGTAAACTTGGGCCGCCGTAAGAAGGTCGCACTAATTTACAAAGGTGTGATAAGCATGACCCTTCTAATTATCGCATGATCATGGTAAGTTCCATATTCTCAAAGCTCTTAGCCGCCTTCTTCATCGAGAAGTCGCTGACATCATGGGCGTAACATACCGGTGTACGTGTCTTTGTAGGACGTGCGTGCTTTCGTCCATGCCATTCTACAATATACCATATTTTCACATTAAGCGCATGCTTATTGAACATAGTCAAGTTTGAAACAAGACCTCTATATATGCTTTGTGGATTTTACTTCGCTTTGATACAAGACACGCGAGCTTCTTTTGGCGCTGCTTGTCAGCGCACTTGGGGTTCCACAAGATCTTCAAAATGCGCTTTTATCTACTCTATGAAAGGGTTTTCGCTAAATTTCCAAAGATCGTACTCAAATCACTAGTAATATTGGAGTTCGCCGTAGTTGTCCTTTATCTCCTACACTCTTTGGCTTGTACATTGATCAATTGGAAGGATGGCTTGATAATCATGGCAGCGAGGTCCACATTTGGCATACTATATCATTAGGCAACTTATGTATGCCGATGATGTTTCATTTCCGCACATACCGGCCGCTAGTATGCAAAGAACATTTACATGCTCGCACAGCTTTTTGTGAGAACACAGTCTCAGCAGAAAGCATCTCCAAAAGACTGCTTTTGGTAGTTCAATCTTCTCCACAATGTTCCCACTATGCACTATGATAGCCGCTGGTTGAAGTTGTAGATAGCTACAAGTATCTTGGTGTAGAATTCTCAGAAGAACACACTTTGGGAACAAAGTATTACCAAGCCGGTGCCCAATTGGATGGAGAGCACTTTATGCAATGCAAAACAATTGTTTTCGCACGTAAATTCATGATTGGCCACTTTAAAGCTCACTTGTTTTGGGCTTTGGTAGAGCCCGCTTTTAATTTATGGTTCAAGTGTGGGGGCCTCGCCATTAGTGCTAGTGATTGGGAGAGCTTGAGCTGGTGCAAGTCCTTTCTCACTTACAGCCCTTGGAGTTAAAACAACAAAGGTTCTATGCTATTCTTTTTACAAGAGATGTGTTTTGGCCTCTTCAACATTCTCGCCATGAAGCGCCATCTCCACTATATCCACAAGGTGCACCACATGGATGATGTTAGGTATCCCGTTTTTGCACTTGCCATGGCTGAATCTCCTCAAATCCGAAACGATGTTGGAAAGAGCATTGCACTACATGGTTTGTCCGCTATCGCGGCAAACCGTGAAAGCACCGCCTGATGCTTGCCGCCTCGATCCCGAGCTTTTGCAACAATATCTCAATGGTCGCTTTTTCTCAAAAGATATGGGACGCAGCTAGTTTGGCCCAAGTGAGAACTTGTCATTATCGCACACACATAAATCCCACCTTGGAACCAGGCCCCAAGCTTATTTGCTTGCTTCATTGTCCAGGAACAAGCTTGTAGCTATTGCATCAATTCGCATCGGGTCCCACAGCGCTACGGATTGAGATAGGTAGATGGGAGCGCCGCAATTGCCGCTGAGAAGCGAGACTATGTGCCTGCTGCCGCCATGTGTTATTGAAGATGAAAGCCATACTCTTCCGAGTTGCCCCGCTTTTGAGATAATCCGAATCATTTTTGACCTTAGCCTTCCATTCCACGCCTCCACAACTTCTCGAGTACCATCCGTGGTATGACTTGGCATTATACATACTTGAGGTTCTAGATAAACGCCTGCAATTATCGAGCCCCTCAAGAGTCATTATCTCCGCTTGTCTAGTATCATCATTACCGCAAAGGTTTTTCCCTTGAAAACCTTTCGAGGCAGGGGTTTTTTAATCCTAGTAGTAATGATTGTACTAGCCCATTGTATGGGTCCCATGACCTATTGGTCTCTGTGGACGCTAAAAATTTATTCTATTCTATTCTTAAATGTAATAAATTGCTCTACAAGGTCTCCAAATATGAAAGACCCTATATATGATGCACTTCAATGCTATTTATTTTTGTATCGAAAATACATAAAAATAGGCAAATCAAATAGAGTTGTGCCTATTTAAATTAATAACATATAATATCACAGAGCAGCCACTTTTATATAATGCATTGCACAACCATTACAAAAATAAGAATGACAAAGAGGCATAGTTTGGATAAGTTTTCCTCATTGTGGCCCAAAAACACTTATAGGATCTCAATTTACGCCCAGCAACGCTGGGCACCATTACTAGTACACAATGTTGCTATAAAGTTGTGGGGATTCCCGAATCATGTGCTATTTAAACTAATGCATTCTGCTTCATAGAAGAGCCTGGGTAACCGTTATACAACATTCTGCTTCATAGAAGAGCCTAGGGTAACCGTTATATATAAGCAACCTTTTTTTCCTTGGAACGGACATTAACCTTTTTTTTCCTTGCAAGGGACATTGTGTGCTCCTCCCAGCACCTTCAAAGAACTCGATCTTGAAAGTACAATTGTGTTAATGTATCTAATTTATTCAAATATACCTTCTGAGTTGACCATGTTGTTCCATGTTGTTATTGTGTTTGGTGATGGGGCCTAGTCCCCAGGTTCTAGATGGGCTGTTGCCCTTGCATGTGCCGTCCCATAACCCGTTGGGTTCCCGTGGACGTAAAAAATCATCTTATCTTATCTTATCTTTTGAATTCTAGTTTTTTCCTGTTTTGAATTCTAAAAATTTTGTCACAATCGTTTCCTAAGGCCCCCGGCCAAAATTTTTTTGCAACACAAAACCATTAACATCCAACATATAAAAATACTAAATCCCCAACACATAACAACCAACACATAACAATTATTGACATTAACAACCAACACATAATTATTGACATTAATTAACACAACCATTGGGTCCAACACATTTAAATTAAAATCCCCTTAAAACCCCCTTTGGTTTGGGTGCATATTCACACCCAAGTGACTTCGCAACGAGAGTCGCTGGATAGGCATATTCACCCCTTTATTCCTTAATCTATACCGCACGAAAAGTTCCTCATTTGTGGGTATGCAAGTACAAAATTTGCTATAATCAGATAACAAGATTCAAAAAAATACTATAAGATTTCAAGCGTAATACTATATGGTGTTGATTTCAGACGCGGCAAAATACAATTATGAGGGCTCTCGCCCTACGCCACCCCCCCGGTGGTGAATATGCACCCAAACCAAAGGGGGTTTAAGGGGATTTTAATTTAAATGTGTTGGACCCAATGGTTGTGTTAATTAATGTCAATGGTAGTTATGTGTTGGTTGTTAATGTCAATGGTTGTTATGCTGGTTGTTATGTGTTGGGGGATTTAATTTTTATATGTTGATGTTAATGGTTTGTGTTGCAAAAATTTTGGTTTAGGACCCTTCGGCCTTAGGGAAAATTTTGCATTTATACTTTCTACCGGATTTTGAGAAAAATACAAATGCCTGGATTTTATACTATTTTACAAAATTTTACCGAAAATCGGATTTTAATCGAAATTCTAGGAAAAAGACTAGAATTCAAACTAGGAAAAACTAGAATTCATTTGAGGCTTTCATGACCTCAGTAGCTTTTGAATTTGATCACAATAAAACAAATACATAAGTAAAAGTTACCATAAAGATAGATCGATTGATCCCATTATTCCGAAAGTCATAAAAGTTTGCAACACAAAGAAAACCCCCCGTTATTATGCTACATATTGTTACTTCCGCTTACAACTATTTCTCTTTCACAATGACACCATTGTTTATCAATCCATATGATTTTGGATGCTCATCTCTAGCTTAAAGGTAATGCATGATTCATCTTATGGTTCAATTAAAGTTCTAAAACCTACAATATAAATGCATTCTTGTGGCCATTGTTTGACTGATTCAAGGGATATGGAAAAGGGCGTGGAATAATCCGCCCTATTGTGTGCATAAGAATCCGCTTGTTGATCGAAAGCTAAAGGTCGGCCGCTATGAACAATCCGCAGCCGAATATCCAAGAGTTGGAAGCAAAACAGAGGGCCTAAACTTGAATCTGCAAAGAAATCTTAGGGAAGGAAACAAAAGGAGGTTTTGCAAAAGACTACATTGTAGAATCGTGAAACCAATACCTTGTAAAAAAAACATTATGCTAATCAAGAAACATTAAAAAAACAAATACCTTTGTAAGTGTGAGCAAAAAATCCATCTCATGGTAGTAAAAATCCACTCCGCAATAAGAATCCAAGAGGGTAAGTACACATGCATATGCACACATGCACACACATGCACACATGCACATGCACTTGCACTTGCACTTGCACATGCACAATACACATGCACATGCATATACATGCGATGCACATGAACATGCACATGCACACACATGCACATGCATGTGCACATGCACATGCATGTGCACATGCACATGCATACGCGCGCAGTTGTTCATGCACAAACACATGCGAGAAAGACAACAACCCCTGATTGTTCCAACCAACGAAAAATCAACGCCCATAAAGGGTGCACTCTAGAAATACTATTTAGTACACCTCAACGAATACAACAAATCGAAATCATAGAAAACCCATGTGAAAAAGCCGTGATAAAAATCTAAAAGTAACCCCCGTTATTGTGCTACATATTCAACAGAGGAAATTGCCAACTTGAAATAGCGATATGAAGTCTTAATATGACACGCTGCAAAGAACAAATAGAAACTCATGCAACACAACTCCCAAAGGTGTTCTATCAATATATTTTTCAAGGCCGGGATGTATGTCTTGTCAACACTATGATATTCCCATCAATAATACCATTAGTAAACTATGTGGAGAAGTTGCACTCCCAAAGAATGGTCGCAAAGAAAAAGCATTTGACAAAGTTTCCTTTCATAGAATAAGCATAAAAGCTGCATATGTTGTGGCCATAAAAGGACTATGCTAGGGCCATCATAGAGAAACTTTAAGGGGTAGAAGCATGAAAGGGTGGGCAAAAAAAGTGCCAGATTTTACATTTACAAATTCAAAATGTAAGGAAATCCCTCCCCCAAAATTATTATTCTTGGAATGAATCATTAATAGGGCAAATAATTTTGAACTCTTCTCCCCTCGTTTCAACCTTCCTCCCGCTCCATACCTTCCATCCATATTCAACCTCCATAGCCGAAAAGGTTGACATCCATATTCAACCTCCATAGCCGAAAGCTTGACATCCATATTCAACCTCCATAGCCGAAAGCTTGACATCCATATTCAACCTCCATAGCCAAGATCGACCTCCATAGCCAAAAGCTTGCATTTTCAGAGAGCTGAGCACCGTGGAAGAGATCATGACGAAAACAGCTTTGAACAAAGACATCTCCAAGGAAATCTCCTCAAGAACAAACCCAGAAGCCCATGCCAAGGTCTCCCACTAGAACTCGCCAAAAACTCAAGAGTGGGTCTTCTTCAGACGGAGGTCTTGCCGCCTCGAAGTTTGACAAGGTAAGCATCAGCAGCTTAGGAGCAAAATTTTGATAGCATGTTTCCGTGGCTAGTGCAAATAGTGCGTGATGTTTGGGGTTCCAAGCCCCTCACGTTAGGGGTTATCAAGAGTGCGTGATTAAGCCTCGGGTTGGATGGCGATTTTTTTTCCGTATGAGCACGCTTTTTGTAGGAGGGACATTGCAAATCATCACATTCCATTGTATTTTGCCCGAGCATATGCACTTCATTACAAAGGAGTAAGCATTGATTGGGATGAGGTGAAAGCAAGTGCAAGTCTTCATTCAAAAGGCTCTCAAAAAAGAATCCGACCGGCTGTAATTAGCTACAAGAAAGTCTTTCACCCCGGGGTGCACTATCCTATAGGGATATGCTACATAAAGGGTTGTAAAAACCCCTATATACTTTTTTAATCAAAACCCCTGTTAAAGCATGCATTAAATGTATGCCATTTATCAATTAAAAACCCTCAGATAGAATTGGGGAACATTACATATGGAAATGATGAAAAGTATATATAGTTACTAGAAGATTGATGGAAACAATTGAGCATTTTGAGATATTCACATTCTCCATGCTTGATGAAATGTTCAAGCTCCCTCGCCACGACTTTAAAAAGAGAAAAGGAAAAAGTACAATGGAAATTGAATACCTGTGAACCCACAAAGCCCTTCATGTTTACGAGTGATAAGAGCTTTTGACAAGAAAGCTTGTGCAGAGTAAAATGATGCAAAAAAACAAGAGCATTAGATTCTCCATGTGATGAACTGCAGACTTTAAAAGAGAAAAGGAAAACAATGGAAATAACCAAGGCGAGAGTGATTTAAAACTTGCAAAAGATGCAAAATATGAAGCCAAAGATATATGGTTTTAAAGCAAGCGATGTGCAAATGGCTTTGCATCCCATTTAGAGGAGGAGAAATCAAGTTATATTGTTGACTTAGATGCTCTAATGATTCCCATTGATTGTTTAAAGGCTGATTTGCAAGAATTAGAAGTCAGCCATTGAAAAAATCAACAAGGATTTGGAAGTTAATTCCAACCGTGAGAATAGAATAAAGGAGATGACTAAGCATTTGGAAAGATCGTAATCCGATAGGGCCTGCAGCCCGGCCCCCAAACTCGCAGCAAGATCTGAAGCCGCCTTCATTCTCACATATAAGCAATACTTGCAGCAGCCGCAATGATTGCCTTGACTTCGACCATGGTAATATCTCCACTTTGTGGTCATAATGTGTTGTCTATTTTGTCTTATATTCGTGGTTTCAACGACGAATACATGTGTACATGATTGTTTATGGTCCGGATGACCGCGACATTGCTTAGGAATCCCTTCCGGTTCAATATTTTGCAGCGTAGGTTGTTTCCAAAAAGAGATCCCACCTGCTGAAGCCGAAAGCCGCTATTATTGAGCAACTAGTCAAAAGCCCGTAAAGTAATTCTCTCTCCTTTCGTTTTTTTTTTTTTTTTTTTGTATTTTGAAACTTACGCTGACGGTTTACAGATAAAATTATCAAGATGTTGGTGATTTACATTGAAAACAAATTCCGTCAGCTGCTTTTTTTCAAGTTGAGGAAAAGGCTTGTTCTTTGGCAGGTACGCGGTTTTCTTTTTGTCTTGCTTTCAAAACATTAGAATGAAGCACTTTCTTGTCTTCGTGAGACTTATGACGATCCAAAGGAGCTAGATGATGTTGAAGAAGCCTTGAGATTACGTACCAAGGCAACGACTAAATTTATGGTCAAAGCTGATGCCAAAACAAATTGAAAAGAGAGTGCAAACCGTAGGCATAGGACATCCACCGCAGAAAACGGTAATTGCTAGCTTACATTGACTTACTTATACTTCAAAGAGGCTTATTATATTTTACTCATTTTGCAGGTCTAAACCATCGAAACATAGAGATTGAAGGTATCAATTTATGCTTTATTGTCATGGATCAATTGTTAATATGACACTAACATTGACTTACTTATACTTCAAAGAGCTTATTATATTCTACTCGCTTTTATGTGTCTAAAACCAATCGAAACAGAGATTGAAGGTATCAATTTATGCTTTATTGTCATGGATCAATTGTTAATATGACACTAACATCTTGATCCGATAAATGTAAATGATGACAAGGATAAACTTATGGAATTCACGCCATTCACGCCATTCAAGAACCGGGTCCACACCTGAAAATGAAAGTGGTTGCATCCGACATAGCAATTTTATGTGCAACTAACTCTAAAATGAGTAGCCGCTTAGTGGATCTTTATGGCGTGTAATAACCCGTTGTAACCGAAATGTATTTGTTGCTATTCCTTGTCTCTAATGTTAATCTTAATCTAATCCAGTGCTTGTATGAGACATTGCCTTCGAAAGTGGAAGAGCAAAATCTTTTTTTTATCCCCGCTACAACTATATAAGGTTTAGAGAAGCTACCAGCAAGAAAAGAAAGGGTGAATCAGCCCAAGGATCACTAAATGTCATTGAAATAGTGAAATCGTGGATGAAGGGGATTGTGGTAGCTAAATGCCATCATATCCTTGCACCTATCCTTGAGAATGACCATTTTGTGCCGGGCCGCTTTTACGCCGCACCATCCGATTCCAAGATCCTACCCGCACTGTGAATTCACGCCTTGAATCCTCTTACAGGTTATGCTATCGTAACCGAAAGCAATCAAAGGGTATGTAATACTTAAGTTGTTGCTTTGCTTTTCTTCGCTAATTCGGTCCGCTAAATTTCGCATATGTAGGTCGCATTACAATAAATGTTAACTACATCGACGGCCAAGTATCTAGAAGCGCCGATTTCATGAAGAGAAATAATGTTAATCGGATTCAGAAAGTAGAGGTGCGACATCAGCCCGATTTAACATCATGTGGGTTGTATGTGATGGGATTTATGCACAAATATGTTGAAGCTCTTGTCCCTCGTAGAGATATGGAAGTAAGTTGTATGCCTTCCTTTGTATGTACCGCGATCTCATGTTCCTTTTAAATATTTCTAACCTTATTTATGGATGTCAGATTTACATCTAAATGGTTCTCTCATGAATACACCCGTCACTTTTACAATTTCTAATAGATGCTTTGGTCATGCATTGTGATGCCAATCCGAAAGAACGTGACGCCCGCCAGCCTCCGATTTCTCCCGATCATGAGTCCGGAGTATCTCGATTTTGCAAGATGAACTATGTAAATGTGCTTATATATATCTTTTGTTCACATTTGTGTTCACATTTCCTATCATAAGGAATGTACCCTTTGATTTAAAGAAGCCTTGTACCTTTTTGGTCAATCAAAAACAAAGCACTTGATTGTTTCGACCGATATATTTTGTGATTTGTACCACACCACACCACCACCCCCACTTAACCACCCCACACCCACCACACCATCATACCACCACCCACCACTACACATTGGTCACCACCACCACCACCCCCACCACCACACCCACTCACCACCACACACCACACACCACTTTCACCACCACACTCCACCACCGCTCCATACTCCACCATTTGGTGTATGGTGTATGGTGTGTGGTGAATGGTGTGGTGTGTGGTGGGGAGGTGGGTGAATGGTGTGGTGTGTGGTGGGATGTGCTCGCTCGTGAATATGATAGTTGGTGTATGGTCTATGGTGTATGGTGTGTGGTGAATGGTGTGGTGTGTGGGTGGGGTGTGTGTGGTGAATGGTGTGGTGTGTGGTGTGGTGTGTGGTGGGGTGTGTGGTGGGGGTGTGTGGTGAATGGTGTGGTGTGTGGTGGGATGTGCTGCTCGTGAATATGATAGTTGATGTATGGTGTATGGTGTGTGGTGAATGGTGTGGTGGTGTGTGGGGTGTGTGGTGAATGGTGTGGTGTGTGGTGGGATGTGCTCGCTCGGTGAATATGATAGTGTGGGGCATGGTATGGTGCATGGTTTGGTGTGGTATACACCCCTAACAGATTTAGTGCTCATTTCATGCATGGTATTGTTCAAGAGGTTTCGACCAACATCCGTAAATTTTTGGCGTGTGCTTCAAATGCCTTAAGATGCATTTAAAGAAAAAATACTCAACATATTTTCCTATTGGCTGGCCGGTTACCATATTTTGTTAGTGTGCGATCATAAATTCTGCACCTTGAAATTCCTTGTTGGCTTTAATGTTTGTTTTGGTATACTATTTCAAGAATTGTACTTTTGCATTTTATAATTAATGACAAAACATCCATTAACTTGAGTTGCACCAAAAACTTGAGTTGCAAACTAAGTACCAAACATGTTTCTTATATCTATACGAGAAAAGGATAGAAATAGTTCAGCTTAACTAAAAGAGAATAAAGGAAACTCAGAGAACAAGTAAAGCAAAAAATAGTCACAACAGAGAGAAGAGGAGTTCATCATTAATGAAAAAGCTTTACAAAAAATGGAGTCACAAGGACTATTACAAAAACAAGTTGAATTAAAAAAGCTTTACAAAAGAATAGGCACAAGGACTATTACCCAAAAAAATTGAAACCATAGGGATTACAAAAACAAGGCTTGATCTTCGTGCCATCTTCAAATTTATATGAAGGTCGCCCTCCATGGCATACATCTTCATTTCGAGGAGTCGCCTCGCCGAGGTAAGCCTCATGCACCCACTGACACCCGCAACGGCGGCAATGGCTGATGATCCATGATGAGCTTCTCCACCTCCGGTGGAGTGAACCGCCGACCAGAAGGGTGGCCTCCTGAGGAGGAAGATTCACCTGATCCTCCCTGAGGAAGAGGGAGGACTGCGGGTGGGGGGGGAGCAGGCACAATGGCCGGGATAGTGTTCCCGCTGAGTGTGGTCTTGAACTTGGCCATGGCGGAGGAAGTGAAGGAGATGGACCGGAATGGGGAAGGAGGAAGGAGATGGCGGAATAGACGATGGGGACCGGAATGAAGTCAGCGAGGCGTAATTTTGGGAATAAAAGGGATGTTTGCATGCATATGATTTTGTTTTGGGAATTAGGCGGAGAGGAAAGGGATGTATCCATGCATACGATTTCACACCTTGGGAGCCCATCCACCCACCTCAATATTTTTGCAAATGTAAAATGTATAGGTTGATGCTTGGTATGCAATTAGCACAACCTAACACAAAGTTAGCAATATCCCACATGCATATATCACAAAAATCGTGCGCATATATAAAATAGGATTTTTTGCTTCATTGATAAGTGTGGATAGAGATTAGATGTTGAAAAGTTATGGCTCGGGCCGGCTTGTAATCTTGATTTACATGTGCCCGTGTCATATAACTTGTCCAAGATGTAATCCTAGTCCACCCTTTTTTAGTAATGGGCTCAAATATCCCACATGTATTCAATGTTCCACATGTTACCAAATCAACAATTGCCAAATCAACAAATGCCAAATGAATGGATTATGTTAAGGCATATTGTGTACCTATGCATATTGTGTTTGGTAAAGCGTGAGTCAACAATATAGAGATAACAAGGAATATTCCTTATTACCTTGAAAGGAATATTCTTTATTGCATTGAAAGGAATATTCCTTATTACCTTCAAAGGAATATTCTTTAGTTTGTTTAAGTGCACCCATAGTTACAAGGAATATTCCTATTACCTTGAAAGGAATATTCCTTTTTGCATGAAAGGAATATTCCATGCCTAGTTATCAAAAAAAAATATTCCTTATTACCTTCAAAGGAATATTCTTTAGTTTGTTTAAGTGCACCCATAGTTACAAGGGAATATTCCTATGCAATGAAGAAAGGAATATTCCTTTTTTGCATTGAAAGGAATATTCCTTAGTGTTTATTATCAAGAATATTCCTTATTACCTTCAAAGGAATATTCTTTAGTTTGTTTAAGTGCACCCATAGTTACAAGGAATATTCCTTATTACATTGAAAGGAATATTCCACATTGAGTATAGCCCTTTCATTTGAGCTAGGCTTGTGGGATATATGCCAAAGATCAACCATTGGCCAATTTGGGTCAGAAAAAAAGGACAAGGGATAGATTTTTGAGAGATCGAACGACTAGATCACGAAATCCATATCCCAATTCAAATGCAAACTCACAGCTTTTGATTCTTGAGGAGATCAATGCGAACAAGGAAAACCAATTGAACAAAATCAAGCGAAGAGGCGTCCACGAGTTAGGAGGTACTCCTATTCTTAAACATGCTTTTGTTCCTAATCTAACAATTGCTTATGATGTTCTACGGATGCCATGGAGGAGACTTAACAATGTTGGAAGCATGGATCGAGCTATGGGAGTAGCGTGGACAAGGGGATGAGGGAATCCCAATTATCTAAAAGCCCAGAACTAGAGTATTCTCATTCAACTTAAGCAGGAAGTTGTGCATGCAAGCAATCAACAAAGTCTTCTTTGAAAAGGGCTGAGGTTTGGAGATTCAATAGCCTCAAACCATACTTTGCAATCCAATCATAAATGGCAAATGTGCCGAGAAGCACATGTCTTGCTTCCTGAACTTCACCAACTTCCAAAGCAGTACCGACACTCTTCTCTCACAATTTTTTAGGGGACTGGGACGTTCTTGATCTCCTACTACTTGGGACCTTACGGATGAATCTTGAGTCTTGAATCTTGAATCTTGAGACCTACATTCAAGTGTTTTTATAACTTACACTAAGTATAACGATCTTGGAACTATATAAACAATATATTAATGTTTGTGTTTTAATGCAGTTCACACATTATATTACATTGCAAGTTGCAAGTCCATGCCTTAGTGCATAGAAAGCCACTTCAACAACAAAGTTAACATATTACGATTCTACAATCTCTCGCAAATTTCAAAGAACATTTCATGCCAATAGTTAGTCCGATTCATATGCATAAGATGTACCTTTAATCTTATGTTTGACTGGTCAATGGAAATCTCACCCCAATTCTTACATTTCGGGATGGACAAGAACTTTCTTTCCTTGAATAAGCTGTACTTTGATGGCAACGGGGGAATCAATTCAAAGTAGTTACAAGCTATAACTTCATTACCACAATAAAATTCATTTTCCATAGTCATCCTTGGTGTCTTCTTCGAGGGCATGTTTCATACACGTAATCGATGAGATAATAAGGGACATAACAAAAGTTTAAAATGAACACTTTTATTTGGCGGAAAGCACTTCAAAAGGAATCTTTGAAAGATTCCTAAAAATTCCTTAAAAAGTCCATTTTAAGATTTTTGTAATGTGTGACAATTTAAGTAATTTAGGTACCATTTTTGAGGGGTTGATTGAACATAACTTTCGTGCAAAAATTTTAAAATAGCAATTTTCATCCTCCTAAACTAGAACAAAAATAGTTACTATTATAAAGTGTAGAAAAATGGGGCAATAAAAAAAAATAGCAAGGGTAGTAGAGTGACAAAGAAGTGATATATTCAAGGTTGTGAAATTGTACAAAATTATGAACAAAATTGTCAAAATATAGGACATTTTTTGACAAACACTCATCACACACTTTTCATTCTTTACATGTTCGATCATCGGACAAACTTACATTTTGCGCCAAGATCGGGATGCATCTCATCCTCCGACTCATTTAATCCCCGATCACTTGAGCCTTCATCCCCTTCACTCCCTCGGCCTTTGGATGTACCGAGCGATCTTCTTCCTCAATTTGTCTACAAGTGAGTCTTCATCATCATCTTTTTTGCCACCTTTCTAGGTTGTTTGTCTAATCCACATGCCTACCTTATTAAAGTTTGAGTGACCATACGAACTTATTAGCGGTGATCGAGAACAAAGTCATATGCAAGAACCTTTTTACTTCAGCTAGATCTATGTGGCCCGATTGCTTTGCTTTGGACTTTGCTCTCTTTCCCCACTGTTTTACCATCTCAAAGTATAACTCCCACTCCAGCAGCAAGTGCATTTGTTCTCATCCGGTGCACCTTTAGTTGAGTGGAATTCCATCCTCTCTTATTACCTCCGATTACTTTAGCTAGCGGAATGGCTTCCTCAGATTCATCATTATCGGTACCAGGACAACTATAGAGCATTCCTTTACGAATCTGCGAGGCGGGCCCGGATACTCTAGCAACTTGTTGTGCCGGTGGCGTGCAGGGGCGCAGTACGCTCAGACTCTGTCATCTTCATCCGAGCTAGCCAATATCTCTACATGTTCCTCTTGATTCTCAACTTGCACGGGGAGAGTTTACCTAGATGCCCAATTGAATATAACGATTCTTCGACCTTGTAATGAAGCTTGCAACATGTCCGCGTTGTCGAAAAAAATCGAGGCCACCATAAATACGCCTCCCCAAAGTGGTTAGGAGCATGACTGAATACTTGTCTCAATATAATCCAATGATTTGTTTGAGTCAAATGCTCTTCCTCCTTTTTACTCTTTGTGATTTCTTTCAAGCTTTTTAGAGGCATTTGCTCTGCAGAGAGCATGGAACTGAGTATTGGGGATGGTGCGAATGAATTGAATACTGCTGGTCAAAACTTGAAGATGTGGCATATTTCTTTCCTTGTAAGATGGCCTTGCCATCTTCAAGTGAAATTTTGATCCGACAGTCTTTGAAATGTAATGTTTCTCAAGGGCTCAATAGCCGCGGTGACCCGTTGATCTCTCGAAAAATCCATTCTTTGAAATCATAAGTTTCTTCCAATAACTTTCGATAATCCGGGCGAGGATTGGCAAGAATCTTGGATAACCTCAATCATTCTTTGGTAAGATTTTGAGAGCTTTTCGAGCAAGAGGTTTAGAGAACCTCTTGAACATCTGATCAATTTGATCGTGTGTATGACCAACAAGCGAAACCAATCTTCACCTTCTTGAAGATTTGTTTCTCTACTAGCATACGATAAGCAAACAACGCTGATTCTTATTTTCCTTATCGTGTTGTCTAGCTGAAGATCTGAGCCTAGGTGGTATATGTTCTAGATTGGAAAGAAGCTTATTCAATATTGTGATAGTGAGATTTGGATCAAGATGAATATTTGGATAATTCAAAAATGCCTTGCAAGAGAGTTTTCCATTAAATACCATAGCACCAACAACATGCGGATGTATGAAATCTTCTTGACTGATCCTTAGGCACATTGACAAAATGTGGTAGGGTGGTCTTCTTCTGGTCCATTCCATCAATAACAACCGATATGTAGTTGAGTGGTTGTTCGATTACTTTCTTCCTATGTTTTGTCAATTTTCTCCTTTCAAAGATTGTTGTTCTCTGTGCTTGTTTGAGTTTCTCCTTCAATGCATCTGGAAATGAAAATATGTTTTAGGAAAGAACCTACTTTTAAGTAGAACTAGGCAAGAACACGCGTCCGGAAGCTTACTTTTAGTGTGAAGTGTCCTTGCATTTTGTCTCTACGAGCTTTTAATTGAGCATGTAGCACAAACAGACATCCTATGCTTTCTAGGAATGGACCGCGGCGAGAAAACTCTTTTCCAGAACGGTAAAGTAAGAGTAGAGACAAAGCGTTCTCGGCCTCAACACACATCTCCTTATAATTATCGTAACTTCTTGTTTTAGGTAGAAATTGTCACTCAAGTGGGTACATAGGGCTGTTAGGGAGTTTCTCACAAGACTCCTTAAAGAAACCTTCCATCCGGGGAAACACATTGAAGGGCATGAATGCAGGTTATGCCTCTGAATGGCGATGAGTCATTGATGCACCGGATTCTTGTCAAAAACCTTTTCTTCCGAAAGGTCAAGTCGTCTGTACCCTAAAAGCATGAATCAATTTGAAGGTCGTTTGACAGAGACGGTGTGGCCACCAAATAATAAGTAAACTTCTCACCATCATCTGGTCTAATATTGAAGGCTAAGTAGCCCCTTTGGTCTAGCGAGAGTCATTGAATCTGTAACTATCACCGAATCAACCTCAATTCCTTTAGTCAATCTTAAGCAAACAACGTTGAGAACAATGATTGCTTTGTATGTGTTGCCCCAAAGTGAGCCTCGTCCATGAGTTTCTTTCTTCTAGCGGTTGTACATGCTTTCTTGTGTAAGTTAACGGCTTAAGATTCTTACTTCTGGGGCTTTGAATTGAACATGGAGTCTTGTGGCTTTGGTAGGTCCTCGTCCCTGACACATCAACATGAGGTGTTTCTTCCCGTCCGAAAAGATCAACATGAGGTGTGCTTGTAGATCTTTGAGAGGTTTTGATGTGGTCAAGTCACGGGGAGGTGCTTTCCCCTCTCTACGAAAAAGTAATGTCGAGGTTGGTGGCGTAGTTGACCAGGCTCACGAAGTGTCGTGGAACACCGGGGGGGTTGCGTGTCGGTTCGGCTCCCACTTGTTGTAGTACCATTTAGCGAAATGGATGGAGTTGGTGTGATTTGCCTCAGAGGAGGGAGCCTCTGTGGACTATGGGCGTACTAAAATGAACTGGTAGGTAGTCCGAGCTCTAGCCCAGGGTGGAGTAAAACGTGACGGTGGGGCAAAGCGGCGTTAGGGGAAGGCGGGTGTGGTGGAGTAAATTGAACTCGGTGGTGGAAGCCCAGGTGGTCGTGGTCGAAAGCTCACCGCAATTTGGGTGTTGGAATGTCCTGAGCTAGAATATTCGTGACTACTTCGGTGTCTGTTGAGGAGGTGTAGAAAAGTCATTGCGGGGGGAGACTGCGAACGGGGAGTTGGAGGCTCTGCCGGTTCTTTTCTCTCGAGCCATACTTTCGAAAGTTAAGCGCACTTGTATAAATTTATCTGACGGAAGAGCAGGCGGTATAAATTTATCTGAGAGATGGTATAAATTTATACAGGAAAGGGAACTCTTGGCGTGACAAAGATAAATTTATACTGGAGATGGTATAAATTTTTTCGGAGGAGGGCAACATAGAGCGAAGCGGTATAAATTTATATGAAAACTCACGAACACTTGTATTAGAAACTTTATGGAGAAGCGCTTATCTGAAAGCGGCACTTACTTAGGGGGTACTTAAGCCCGGGCACCACCAATATTTTCCATATCACAGCGGTCGAGGTGAGTCGCTCGGTCCGCCTTATATACCCTTCTTATTTGCTCTCCGGAACGTCTATACGCTAGTTCATACGGTCATGGCCACGTAAGTCTACTTTCCGTACTGTATTAGTTTCCATTTTGTTTTAATCTGTTAGAGTGTAAGCCCCCACGGTATAAATTTATCTTGAGATGGCTACATCGGTATAAATTTATAAGCCTTGTGCTCGGCGGTATAAATTTATACGTTCGAAACACATCGTTATAAATTTATCCGCTAAAATTTATGAAACGGTATAAATTTATCTTGTCAGCGATATAAATTTATACCGCTCAAGAACACTTGCGGTATAAATTTATACCCGAATGTGTTGAACGGTGATAAATTTATACCATCTACAAGCGTCTAAATTTATCTTAGATCGAGGAGCCGATAAATTTATGCAAATTTTTATCTTTCGTATAAATTTATCTTACTTCAAAATAGTTTCGGAAAATTGGTGTCTAGCGCTTAAAATATGGACTGAACCTTAATATTTTAGTAACATTGTTGTGTTTTAAGCTTAAATAAGACAAAAGAAGTGTTAATTTATTGTGGATTTTATGCCCTTCTAGCCTCTGTTTTTTCTGTTTTTTGTGTGTCAAAAAGTCGAAAATGTTACATTTCTTCTAAAAAAAATGGGTTTTTAGCATACCGATTCCGGCCCAAGGATAAAATTTATGCTTAAGGCCAATCTTCAAAGGCTGCACCAATAGAGCCACGACGCGTCTGAACTAACGCACCCGGGCGTGGTACGTCCACGGGGAGCAAGAGAGCAAACCAAGCAAGGCGTGCACTGTACTTGTGTGCCATCCCAGTCGAGGGAAGGGCAAAGTACAAGGCCGATGATTATTATCTAGGCAGAAATTATAAACCTGGCTACTACAGAAAAACGAAGATGAAATTTTTAATGAAGTGCATGCATGACAAAGGGGAAGTCTTCTATGTTCTTATGACAGTAAAATGCTTAGATTAAGCATGTGCAAGCCCAAAGAGCGTGCATGAGTACATATCTAGAAAATTACAAAGGGCGGCTATGTAAAGTTATTCTTAGTGGCTTTAGCATTATAAATTTATACCGTCATCCTCCTAACTTAACCCTGCATTACAGGATCTGGTGGACATTTTGATGTCAGTGGTGCTTTGCGAAGACAAGGTGTTGGTCAAAGGTCTGTGGTACCCCACTCCTAACGATGAGGAAGAAAAAAATGAGGAAGTAGAAGAAGAAGAGGAAGAGGAGGAAATAGTAATACCAAAGGGAAAGGGTAGGAAGCATTCCCTGGTAGTAGATACTGCGGGGCTCCCACAAAAAGGTCTAGAACCACAAAGCAATTGACTATAGAGGAGTCGCCAAGCACTTGAAGGCTCACAGTGCGGATATTGTTGTGAAGCCCACCGATAAATCAAGTGCTATTCTTAAGCGGGTGAATGAAACTAAACTGCTTAAGCAAACTATATCTTTGACATTGAGCACTATTAAGAGGCCACCTAAAAATGAAGATGGGGTCAGAGTGCTACAGGTCCGGAAGCTGTATGCGGCACATGTGGCTATACTGAAACAAAGAATGAGAAGGAATCCTCATGCCAGTTTGTTATGGTGGGCCGGGGGAGTCGGTGCAACCAACTAAAAGATTACAAGAAGGCTACTTTGAAGATTACACATACTACGTTCTTGGTGGCACACATGGTTACAAGGCAAGAAAAGAACTAGCAAAGGAAGAAAGCCGTGCAGAAGTGTGGAAGAGTGTGGCGCACATCTACGTGGGTGTAACAGGATGAAGAAGCAAAGTCATTGCCGTGAGTCATAATCTCGACAATGACTTTAGATTGAAGATGAGTTTGATAGACAAGATCCGCTTCATGCAGGTAGTCGCGATGGAATTTAAACAAGCGCATGGAGAGGATTTTTAAAAAGCAAAGAACAATTTCGGGAACTTCGAGCTCAAGCGGGATGAGAATTTGCCTCGGTTATGACTCTGATAAGAAGCCCATTATGGCGATAAAACAATACGATAACTACTTTTTCGCATTTAGAGATGGTCAAGTGAGTAAATGCTTTCTTCACCTTTTGTAGTTTGTTTAGCGTGGTTACAAGTGACGAGTCCGCGGTATAAATTTATCTGGAGTGCGGCGCGATATAAATTTATCACCGTGCGGTCAGAATTTAAATTTATCTTGGATTCGATTCATGATCTAAATTTATACCGCTTCGATTTCGCGGTCTAAATTTGTACCGTGCCCGATCGAAGGTATAAATTTATCTGCGTGCGCGTCGGTATGTACGGTATAAATTTATATCACGTGCCCGAACTGCGTATAAATTTATCTGCATGACGCAGGGTATAAATTCTATACCCATGACTTCGATCCACGATGTCCTTTCTCTTCGCCAATCAACACTAAACCGTCGACCATTTTTGGTGTGGGATCTTCAAGAGAGGATTTTTACGTATGTTAGGATAATGAGCTTAAAGAACAAGCTAGCGCGTAGCGAAAGAAACCAAAGAAAGGTGGTGAATCAAAACAAAAAATATGAGCATTGTACCACGGGCGCGATTCTGAGGTCTCAAAAGCAAAAAAATATTTGTTCTTTGTTGGAAAAGTAGTTGCCAAAGAATTCACATTGGGCCTAAATGGCTAAGGAAGCTAAGGCGTAAGCCCCACTTGCTTTGGCGTGTTGTTTCTACCTTTTACATCTTACAATATTATTTTCTTTGCGATCAAAAGATATTGTCACCGCCCCGTGAGTTAATGAAGCAGCTCAACCTAGAGGGCTGGGAGGAGTGCAAGCTTTGTACCCAAGTTGCACCACAGATAGTATCATCAGAGAGCACGCTGTTAACTTCAGTGGGCTGGGTAGGTTTTGCATAAAATATGTTCTGTCTATGTGCCTTTGTCTCACATTATTCTTACAGAACAAGAAGAAGGGGCTACCAACTGGATTCCTAAACCTGGTTCGTAGGGCCAAGGAGGAGAGGCAAAGGCTTAAGGCAATTGAACAGGGTAAAGAGGTCGCCACTTCCAGTTTTGACACTACTTACGAGAGATTTACTACATTTAATCAGGACGTCCAATACAGGGTTGTTCAGGGTGACTGCACAAGATTGGGGACTCTTTTAGACAAACAAAATTTTACATTATGCATTGCAGATATTCCTTATGGCTTCAAAATCAAGGATAGCGCTTTTGACGAGGAGGCTTTCACTCACGTGCAAGTCCGTTCTTTCTTGGATGGCCTAAAAGAAGTCACGACATCTGAAAACTGGAGGGTCATTATTTTTCATTCCGACTTGAGGCGATATATGGTGCTTAAACCTATGGGGGAGCCGCGCAGCCAGCTTCAAAACGTTTGGTAAGCTTTACATTTAACGCTTTTTACATTAACTCCTAGGTATAAATTTATACCACATCCGCCTTAAGGTTTGAATTTTTAAAGGCTGGAACAAATCGTGGTATAAATTTATCTGACAAAAAACAATGTACGTATAAATTTATACTGACTTGCAGCGTGGTATAAATTTATCTGACAAAAGGAAAAACCGTGGTATAAGTTTATCACCGCCACACCTATAGGTAACTTATTTTCCTTGTTTTCTTTCTACTAATTTTTTATTCTTTGCTTTGCTTGGCGGGCTTAAAACAAACGTCAAGGGTCATGGTGGTGGTCGCGCTTAGTGAGTTGTTTTGAGCATTTTTCATATAGGTTTTTCTGGTAGCGGACACCAAAAAAAACCATGGTTCATTTCAACACGCAGAATGAGAAGACTCCTCCACCTGCAATGCATTTTCGGTTCCCGTACCGTTACTGCTTGAAATTAAGAGACCCACAAATGACAAAGGCGTGTGGTGTCCCATTATCGAAGCCACAACCGGCTTATTAATAATTTGATCTGATGGTTTTCGCCACGAGACTGGATCTTAGATGCCTTTTCCGGATCGGGCACCCTGGCCGGTTTTGCCCTTAAAGAGGGCAATGTCGCCTCTCGATCGACATAGACCCGGATAAAGTAAGTTTCATCGTGACCATGATAAGCTCTTGTGAATCCTTTCCTACGATGAAAAACGAGGAACTGGAGCAAAGAACGGTGCTAGCGATGCTAAGGGCACTTACACGAAATCCGGCCTCCACTTACGGGAAGAAAAGATGAGGAGGTGGAGTTAAATGGACTTAGACTTTTGTGGTGCCCGAGCGGAGAAGCACTTTGTACTGTGCCATTGGAATCGTAAGCGGCGTCTGCTATCATACCCTCACAAGAGTCAGATCCTAAGGGTGCGAGAGTCCCATGGGTGGGAAGAACCACCTCCTCCACCAGGTTGTATAAATTTATCTGGTCAAGATTACAAACTAACTTTCATTGTAAACTATGTGCTAAGAAATATAACATATTTTGATGATGATTTTTTAATCCGAAAGCTTTGTCTCTTCAACGAATGCTTAATTAGAGCAACTCTTTCTTGCTCCATGATTTCCACTCTTTGTCTTCCTATGTTTAATTTTCTTAGTACTTATATTAAGCTTGCAAAAGACAAACTATATTTCCTTCTATTTTCAGCAATAAATACTTATTCACTTTTAAATTTAATGTCTCCCTCCTCAAAACAAGTTTTTTTTTTTCTCCTCTTTAAAATGAAAAGGCTTCAAAATGTTGCTTTTTTTGGGGTATTTCAATGCTAATTGCTTAACAATCTATTTTGCTCCCTATTTTGTCTCGCTTTTTCAAGTTTCCAATTTTTATAAAGGAATCTTTCAAACGACTTCTTAAATAAGTGCGTTCTAGAATGGGACTTCAAGAAACCAACAAACCGGGGCCGATGAATAGGCTTCTCATTCATCTCGTGGATTTTCTACAATGGTGGGATTAGTGGGTGGCCGCACATGCACGAACTACCCACGAAAAATAAAGGGAAAATCCAATTATATCATTTGGACCCCAAAACAAATACAAATGCTAATAGATGAGCGTTGTTTGACTGCCGAAAGCTTATCACCGGATTAAAAACCTCAAGCCCTTCGGGTTTTTAGGAAAAACCTAGTGATAAGCCTTGAAGGGGCTTAGACAAGCGTAAGGCATAGAATCGCTCCCAAAAACCCCGCATGGAGAAGTCGAAACGGATGCCGCTCCAACCCAGTACCTGCACATCACCAACACAACAAAGCGAGAAACATACGAGAATAGCATCACCCAACGGGTGGAAAAAAAAAGCATCACCCGTGGGTGGAAAAACATGATAAACAAAACTTGTACAAAATATAATAAACAAAGAAGGGGAGGGTGGGTTCAAAGAGAATAAGGCTTCGCTGAGAAGAGGAAGCGCCGATGAGGCGTGGATGCAGAAACGGCGCTGAAATAGCGAACTCCCAACCAAAACGCATGCGCCCAAGATGCATGCATGACATACATGCTCGTCCCATTCTAGAATGGCGATCCGGATGTCTCGGATCGATGCGATTCTAGAATGGGACTCGCAAGAAAACCAACAAACCGCCCGACTACCGCAGAGAACTTCCTTACAAACTAGGATCGAGGGCGAAGGTCACAGGGGCCGAGGCCAAAGGCTCTGCGTGAAGGATAGCAAGAAAGATACGCCAAATTGGCTAAACCCGGTAAAGAAGCCCTCCCCCGCCTCGGAAAACAATTCAAAGAGAATAAGGTAATCTGAGAGAAGAGGAAGGAGCCGATGAGACGCGGATGCGAAAACGCTCGAAATAAGCGAACTCCCAACCAAAAATCGGGCATAAGCCGCCCGCATGCATGCATGACATACATGCTCGTCCCCATTCTAGAATGGCGATCCGATGTCTCCGGATCGATCGATTTCATTTTAAACCTTGTTCCTTTCATAATTGTCTGCAGGGATGTGAATGATGCAAAATAATCTCCAACCTTGCCTTCTCTCATCCACATTGTCCACGCCATTTGCCCACAAGTCCTCTGCCTTGTGCCATCTTCTTCAACATTGTCCCCGCTTGTAGGCTCTAGTTTTCTCAACTCCCCTGCCACAATGATCAAGATTCTCACAAGCAGGCCAATCAAAATTGATGCATGCCTTACAAAAACATGAAAGAGATCTACACATTAACTTTGTTGGATCATTTGGATCTATGGATGATACACAATGAAGAGATTGCACCCCTTTCAATTTGGGAGCACATCAAATCTTTGGGAACGGTCAATGTCGGACACCTTCCAAAATACCCTTTCCACATCGAAATTTTCTCTTCAAGAACCTCACATGCGGTTTCTGCATTTTTATCACTTTCCCATCCTTTTTCTTTGCCTCACCTCGAGCCATAGTTTGGCTATGGCTCCTTCTCCGGCATGTGTGCCCTTCCCATGTCCCGAGCCAAAGAAATTCCAATTACATTCTGATCTTATGCTCTTGATGATACCTAGTTACATGATAGAAAGCTCTTCTCGACTTGAATTGGGCCGCACACCCGTCGACCAAACTAAGTGGTATTTCATATGACCAAAGACCATTTTCTTTCAGCCAATTGAGGTGCATCTTGAATTCTTTTGTACAAAGTGAGTATCATGTGTTTTGTCATCCGAAATAAAGAAGTGCACACATTTCCTCATTTTACCCCATACCTTGAACATCGTGATGTGGACCAATATGTTGATTTGTTCATTGTACCAATGTTGTGCTTGAATCTCATTGAATGGCTTCAAAGTATAATTCTCCGAGAAATCAACAACTGATAATACGGTATCATCACGAAGACTCTTCATGGATTCCTTGAATTGTTTGCTCTGCCAATGTGCCACAAAGTTATGATATACAAACTTCGACATATGATCAAACATGTTATCCAACATATTACTGGAGCTGCCTTTCTTGTCAATTAGCTTTAGTCTTCGTGAAGTTCCTTTCTTCGAGGGCTCATTAACGTAACCATAGACTTGCCAATCAAGCGTTTGATCAATCTGCTCCTTGTATTCTCTTGGACACAACTCAATTAATTGTTTCCCACAGTTTCCACAATCTGATTTGATACATTGTAGCTTATGCCACTCGTTGCCTGCTGCTCTGTCACATACCATAGCCCTCCAAAATGTGCTAACATTATCAAATGTCTTGTCCTTGGCTTGACATATTCCAGCATGAGCTTCAGATGCGCACACACCACAATTGCACGAACAATTTTCATGGAGTCTTGACCTCATCAAATTAAATGTCTGCTTGTACAGATCTGATTGCTCATGTTTCACGCAACAACATGTGTTTCTTTCCTTTAGCTTTCTAATGCAAGAAGGTTTTAAGTATTCAAATTGCCTAAGCCCAATCCGAACCTCTGGATACTGATCCACAAAATTGCTCGAATAATTCAGCTTCAGAAAATTACAAAGAAATAAAATTAGTCACCTCATTACATTACATTACATACAAATCTTTTACATATTCAAGACCCTAAACTCCCACACATACATGTACATTCCGACATGAATTTTTTATTTACTATGAAGTCACATAATTTTTGACAATTAATACATCTCCACACTAATTTCTTCTTAGTTCTTTGCCTACATCTACAATACATCCAGAATATACATGTAAACAAATATACATCCAGAATATACATGTAAACAAATATACATGTACGTGTTGCCATGAAATAATTTGACATTTCCATGTAGAACAACTAGGGCAGACTGCATCTACATTACATTCAAAAAAGTAAAGAAATCATTACAAACTTTACATCGAGTGTTACAAAATAAAAGACATCTTTATTACGCCAAAAAGTAAAGAAATCTACAAACTTTACATCACTTTACAAAATAAAAAAAACATCTTTATTCTGAAAAACAAGATGCAATTACAAAATAAATTACAATACCACGTGTAATGTCAATATATTGAATTGGTTGTGTCCTCTTCTTCATGACATCTCTAATTTTTGGTGAAACCTTTGAGTTATCTAACCAAAACTGAGCAACCATATCCTTCATAGCCTGATCTATCGTATTTGTTCTTGGATTTCGACCTGCTAATGCCCACAGATTTGTTCCACCTAGTGACATTCTTTTCCTTCTCTCCACTGCTAGTTTCATATTTCTAGGATGTATTTTCAGCAACTTAGCTGCTAGTGAAGTCTTCTGTAATTCTCCTTCCTCTCCAACCACCATAGATAGTGCGTGTATGCTTTGGCAAAGCAAGTCTGTCATTGCTATTTGCATTTTTGACGTCTTGGAGGCCATCCTTTAAATTCTTTTTTGGCTCCAATGACTGGCTCAAATAGGAATTGCAATCTTTTGTCCTGCAATAATCTTCTTGCAAATATACTTTGTTGTTTTGGAGTCAAATTAGATACCTCATTCATTATGAGATTTACAGAAGCATTCACCTTTCTTCTAATTGGCTTTGTCACGTATCCACCCCTACAAACCCTCTGTTTCGATTTTCTTTGCCTGCTTGTAACAGTGCTTTCCGAAACTTCATCAATAGGAGGATTGAAATCTGAACCCGATCTTGCGACCTCGGTGCTTGCATGAGAGTCCAATCCTTCTTCCATAGTTTCTTCTTCAACTGGTGCTTTAAGACATCGATCCATTCTGCAGAAAGGGGATACAACATCCTGCACAAAAAATCAGATTATTAACCAGATTTGTATTACTGCTTGAAGGGATTTGTATTGTTAGAAATATTGTTGATCATCATATTCCCTGGAGGTTCATATAATAAGTGAGAAGTTGATCTTTCTTATGGATTCGCAGTTAATACAGGAAACATCACAGTGCATAATTAGGGAAAGAGCAGATCAAGTGCAGACCAAGTGCTTTAAGTTGCAAAAGACCAATATGGTTAAGAAATGAAAAAGGGGTAAAGGTTAATGGTTGGCCGAAAGTATTTTATTAAGGCTTATTATTATTTCAGCAGGATATTAAAAGGATAAATATGTCTACAAGCTAGCAAGAGGTGAAGGCAGAAAAAATGGAAGGAAAGTTGACGAACTATAATTGAACATATTCTGCTTAACCGTCGCCGGATCGGCCGTGAAAAATACTGTAAATAAGATTGTAGATAATTGATGATGTAACAGTGGTGCCGGAGGTTGTAGCCGTGTAAAAACTCTGTACACAGTTGATATTTTGAAAGACATAAGGCTCGAGTTACTGTTCATTTGGTCTAGTAGACTATTGCATTGATATTTTCTAAATTGATTAACCAGGAAAGGTGCAATAAGGTTATATGTTTAAAGCAATGGTTTACTAAGTATTAATGGTGTAAATTTGAGATCTATGCTAAGCACATTGGGACTATAACAATTTTAACATTTGGTATCAGAGCTAGTGTGATTGCAGATCAAATTGAAAGCAATGGCAAGCAGGTTCGGGGCTAGTTTACTTGCCACAGTCGATGTGTACCAGGGAGGTCCTGGATTCCAGATTTGGAAGGACTCCATTAAGCATGTGCTTGAAGTGGAGGAGTTATGGGATCTTGTTGATCCCGAAGGAGTTGCTGAGAGCAATGGGATTGGCAGAAACACTCAGATGAGGTCAGTCTCAAAGGTGGATTAATCTTTGCTACTAATAGTCTTTGGTGAAGGTGCAGTGAAACTATTGCAAGGGGAGGTATCCGTACAAGCGAAAGAGTGGAAAGTCGATGAATGCTAAGGTTAAGGAAGCTCGAGGGAATCATAACTTGCAAGGTAAGTCCAACAATCCGACTTAAACTTCGAAAATAAGTCTCCTAGGCAAATGTGGATGTTTCTCTTAGAGCATTATGAACAAAAACGTCTTCTCAAATAGACCTTCTTGAGAATGAGTGAGGGTCTTAAACTCCAAGAGGATGGTGATGTAGGAAGAGTTCTTCAATAAATTTGATAATATAATAGCAGATCTAGCAGGGAGGGGAGTAAATGTCTCGATAGAAGTCAAGTACTTCAAATTTCTAGAGCAATCAAGTGAAAATCAAAATCTGGCCCTATTCATTAGGAACATGAGTAAAACCGGGGAGGATCTTTGAGAATGTTTTAAGAACGAGAATTTGAGCAGAGAAAAAAATTCTCAAGAAGAAGGACATGCAAGCCGAAATTCTATACCTTTGCTAATAAAGTTAAACAAGGAAAGGGAAATTGTTTTTCATTGCCATGAACCCAGCCACTTTAAGGGAGACTGTCCAAAACTTAAAAAATGAGTTGATATGCTATCAACATGGAGGAAAAGGGCATTTTGCATCCAAGTGTGCAACACCAAAAGGAATATGGCAGAGGAAGAGGCAAGGGAGAGAAGGAGGAGGAGGAAGAAATGTGAATAACAAAAGGAAGAGGAGGCAGAAGATCATTTTAGGGTTCATATAGCCCGAGAACACAATGAAGAAAAATCAGAAACCGAAGATGAAAAAATGAGGTAAAATTGCATTACCTATTCTAGATAAGAGAATAGAGTCTAACAAAATCTCGATGCCCTTTGTAGTTGATAGTGGGTGCTGAAAGATCGATGAGTACAATCATGTGAGCTGCTCAAAATGTTTCTCGGGCATGTTCAAGGAACATTCAAGTTGGAAGTGGAGACTTATTGCAAACAGAAGGAAGAGGCCTGCTGCAGTTACTAGATCTAGAAGGAAAGATAGTTGATATTGAAAATGTTTTATGTGTGCCTTGCATAGTCAAGAACTTAATCTCTGTAAGTCAGCTTGTTGACTTAGGATATAGAGTCAATTTTGACTCAAAAGGATGTAGAATTTATCTTAATAATGAGTTGAAGTTTTTTGCAAAAAGGTGTGGCAATTTGTTCCAAATGGAAAATCATTGTTACAATAGTGTGAATTCAGTTGGAATATCAGAAATTGAAATATGGCATAATAGGCTGGGACATACAAACAGCAACAATCTCAAAATATTGGCAAAGCAAGGATGGATTGATTGCAAAAACCTACAAATAGAGAAATTCATATGTGAAGGTTGTTTGCTGGGAAAGCTAAATAGATTGCCTTTCAAAAGGGCCAGAAGGAGAGCAAATCAAGCATTAGAATTGGTCCACACTGATTTGTGTGGACCACTAAATGTAAGGGGAAGAACCAACAAGAGGTATTTTATAACCTTTATAGACGATTATAGTAGGATGTGCAAAAGTTATTGTCTAGAAAGGAAATCTCAAGCCTTAGCTGCTTTTAAACAATATGTATCAGAAGTTGAGAGAGAAACAGGGCTTAAAGTGAAGTGTGTAAGGTCAGATCGAGGAGGGGAGTATTTGTCCACCAAATTCAAACTTTTTTGCATTTCTAATGGCATCAAAAGACAACTTACATGCAGGTACAGCCCTCAGCAAAATGGAGTAGCAGAAAGGAGGAATAGGACCATCATGGATGCAGTCAGAGCTATGATTAAACACAGTGGGCTTCCAAATTACCTCTGGGAGGAAGCTCTCAAAACAGCCATTCTAATACAAAACAAGCTGCCATCTTCTGCTTTAAAAGGTAATGTGCCTCAACTTCTCTGGTCTAATTCAAGGGAAAGAATAGATCTTAGTTGGCTCAGAGCATATGGTTGCTTAGCTTACTCACACATCCCATCAGAGTTAAGGAAGAAATTAGATAGCAAAGCTGAAATTGGATACCTTGTAGGGTATGACACTGAATCAAAAGGATATAGACTTTTTGTGCCAAGTACAAAGCAGATTGTTATCAGCAGGGATGTGGTTTTTGATGAGCGGAACCTTTTATAAGGGACGTCCGAAAAGCAGGAAGGAAAGGTGAATACATCACATAAGGAAAAAAGGGTAACTTTTGATGTAGAATCTGATTCCAATGATGGCAGTGATGAGGAGACTTCTGAAGACAACAATATAAGACAAGAAGACCTAGCAGTGCAACAACCAGCAATTGAACATAATGGAGAGGAAACCTTTCAAGCTGAGCATGCCATTAAAAGAAGGAAAACTCAAACCAAAAAGTTAGTTGAAGAGGCGGAGTTGACAACAATGAATATGGGAGAACTGCAGAAGGAAAAAGCAAAAGATTACAGCAACTTAGTCAAGAAAATGATCAGATCATGGCAATAATGGAAGATGCAGAGATTCCTCAGAGGTTTGAGGATGCTATAGCTTGTGGAGATAAGGAAAAATGGCTGGCAGCAATGAAAGATGAACTAGAATCATTCAAACAAACTCAGACCTACGATGTTGTGGATCATCCTATCAATCATAATGTAATTGGCAGTAAATGGTTATTCAAGGTAAAAACTAATGCAGATGGAAGCAAAAAATTTAAGGCAAGGCTTGTGGCACAAGGGTTTACACAGAAAAAGGGAATTGATTATGATGAGACATATTCTCCCATTGTTAAGCTTACTAGTTTAAGACTATTGATCAGTCTTGCAAATGCATTAAATTTGGAACTACATCACATGGATGTAAAAACGGCTTTTTTGAATGCCAAATTAGAAGAACACATTTTCATGAGGCAGGCTCCAGGATTTGAAGTTGGAAATGATAAGGTCTGGAAATTGAATAGAGCGGTTTATGGACTTAAACAGTCGCCAAGGGAATGGTACCTATGTATTGACCATTATCTCAGGGAGCAGGGCTTCGAAAAATTCAAAAATGATGGGAATATGTACAAGTATCAGCATGGTAATGAGTATTGCATAATGGCATTATATGTCGATGACTGTATCATGGCAGCCAGTAGTGTGGAATGCTTAAATTTTTGCAAGACCTTATTGAAACACAGATATCAAATGTCAGATTTAGGAGAGCTCAAACAATTCTTAGGTATTGAGGTCGAAAGAGATAGACAAAAGAAGATACTAAAGCTGAAACAAAGTAGGCATATAGACAATATGCTCAAAAGGTTCAAATTGCATGAAGCAAACAGTGTAAAAACCCCTGTTGTGCCAGGTCACCAACTGACAGCAGATTTAGCTTTGTCTGAACATGAAAAAGAAGAAATGGAAAAAGTACCGTACAGATCTCTAGTAGGGTGTCTGCTGTATCTTGCAAACAATACCAGACCAGATATTGCCTATATTGTAAACATACTAAGTAGGAGGAATCATAATCCAAGTCAAGCCCATTGGCTGGCAGCTAAAAGAGTGCTGAGGTATCTAAAAGGTACAAAACATCATGGAATTATATTCAACTCAGAAGATCTTGTTCTACATGCTTATAGTGATGCAGACTGGGGAGGTGATCTCAGTGCAAGAAGATCCACTTCTGGTTATGTGATTTACTTAGGAGGAGGAGTTATCAGCTGGAAATGTAAAAAGCAAAATGCAGTAGCCATGTCATCTGCAGAGGCTGAATATGCTGCAGCATCCTTGGTTGCTAAAGAAGTAATTTGGCTTAGAAGATTGCTTGAGGAAATGAAGTGCATTCAGGAGAAGCCAACAGCTATTTTGACAGATAGTCAAAGTTGCATTGCCATAGTTAAAAATCCTGTAGAACATGAACGAACTAAGCACATTGAGTTGAATATGCATTTTATCCGAGATCTAGCTGCTAAGAATTATATTCAAATGAAGTACATAAGCACTCATGATCAGGTTGCAGATGTCTTCACAAAGGCTCTAGTTGAGAGAAAGTTCACTTACTTCAGGAATTGTTTAAATGTACAGGAATATATGATGAAGGAGGAATGTTAGAAATATTGTTGATCATCACATATTCCTGGAGGTTCATATAATAAGTGAGAAGTTGATACTGCATGGATTCACAGATTAATACAGGAAACATCACAGTGCATAATTAGGGAAAGAGCAGATCAAGTGCAGACCAAGTGCTTTAAGTTGCAAAAGACCAATATGGTTAAGAAATGAAAAAGGGGTAAAGGTTAATGGTTGGCCGAAAGTGTTTTATTAAGGCTTATTATTATTTCAGCAGGATATTAAAAGGATAAATATGTCTACGAGCTAGCAAGAGGTGAAGGCAAAAAAAAATGGAAGGAAAGTTGGCGAACTATAATTGAACATATTACCTTAACTGAAATTGTAGCGGATCGGCCGTGAAAAATACTGTAAATAAGATTGTAGATAATTGATGATGTAACAGTGGTGCCGGAGGTTGTAGCCGTGTAAAAACTCTGTACACAGTTGATATTTTGAAAGACATAAGGCTCGAGTTACTGTTCATTTGGTCTAGTAGACTATTGCATTGATATTTTCTAAATTGATTAACCAGGAAAGGTGCAATAAGGTTATATGTTTAAAGCAATGGTTTACTAAGTATTAATGGTGTAAATTTGAGATCTATGCTAAGCACATTGGGACTATAACAATTTTAACATGTATTACTGCTTGAAGGAAAGGGATTTCAATTTCTTCAAGATACATTTGTTTCTTGAAATGCATTCGATTTAGGAGCAGCTATAATCGATTCGGGCCAAGTTTTCGTTGAGGTAGAATCCGGAGCCATGTTTGATCGATTGAGGAAAGTTCAAAATGTGCGCCAAAGTTTTTTTTTTTTTTTGCAGGCAAGATATTTAGATTTTATTGATAGAGAAACTAGTACAAGATTTCGGGAAGATTTGGTATAATTATGGAGAATATTGTACGTCAACCGCCTTTATTAATGATAGGCAACTCCATGTAAAATTCAAAATGTACATTACAAACACTTTAACCCAGTTCAAATTTTTACATCAATATACAAAAAAATTCAATCACCCTTTCATTCTTCTACCCTAAGCAAATTAGCAATACCACCCAATGCAAATATGTATAAGAGACTATGAAAGAGATCAAATGTGAGAAGTGAAGAGATGGAAATACCATAGAGCAAAGCGAGAAGATACCATACCACCTGATGTTAACTATGCATGAGACCAAAAAATTTGTTATTGGGCTATATATTTCTGAATCAAGCATGAGAAGCGTGGAGATGAAAAATACTGTAAAACATATGGAGAAACCGAGCAAGATTGTATGTCAAATCTAGAGACCTTGTTTAGAAGATAAAAGCAAGGGAAGATCGGATTAATTTGCATCTATCAAACTAAAAGCAATTTATATGTGGAAGAAAGACCATACACATGAGATTCGGTAAAGTTAAAGAGGCTTCTAAGGCATTTGAGTTCCTCTGCAAAAACAACATAGTTCGACTGATCGTTACACAAAAGAGGATGCCAGAACATATTGAAAATTATTCCATAACTGCATATGAACTGTATTTTGGTCAATCAATGAAGAATGAACCAAAATCAGGAAGAGAGGTTACCATATTCAGCTTGCCATTTGGTGTAGTGCGGATAAATCCGTTTGAGGAAAATCATGAGTATTAGCCGACCCATAAATGTAAAATACATCTATTATGTAAGTTTATGACTTTTCTTTCTTTTTGACCTTTGTTCCTTTTTAGATATGACAATTCTATCATTTTTTTCCTTTAAAACTATGCTCATTATTGGTCTAACCATCTCTCGTGACCAAATGCTTTTTTTAACATTAACCGCCTCAATGGTTTCCCTCAAAACCATTGGTTGACCTTTTTACTGCATACTTCAATGTGGATCCAAGCAGTGCTATGCAATTGAAGACGACATGTTCCATTCAAAGAATGTGTTCCAAAATGGTTTTGTCCTCTGCAACAAAAGGGTTCTGCCTTAAATTACTTAGAGATAAGGGAATATCAAACTTGAGTCGAAAAAAATCCGCACACTAAACGTCACCACCGGCGCCTTTAGGATAGGAGGACTCATTATGTGCAGTGGACAAATCTTGAAGGTGCAATGATGGCAGCCTATGATTTACTTGCATACCTCTTCCTGGTTCAACTGCCTTCTAGCTCTTGCCATTTGCTGCTTGCTGGAAAGAAAAACAGAGTTGAATATTTTCCCTTACCAACTTGGTTGAAAATGCGTGTTAAGTAGATAGCAGTAATAAAATGAATGAGCATATTTTCCTAATTGGACAGATCCCATAAATTCATGGCAGCATTTTGACCATTACATCAAATACATCATTTGAGGAGTTCCTGTTTTGCTATAGGACTTGCGCTAAAGGATGCCAAAGAGAGACCATCAGTTAATTCTGAAGCAAACAAAATAACCATATAGAAGGCAGAAGGAAGTGCAATTTATAGAAGGTAACGCAGACAACTAAGTAATACCTCTTGGATGCAGATAAACATGATATGAGCTAAAACAAACAGATGTGAATAGAAGGAGCACCATGAAGACACTGGTAATTGGAAGGATTGCTTGTGATCATACCAGCATATCTCCTGTCCATATTGCAACAGTGATGGAGATTGAGAAGCATATAGCTTGTACTTCCTTTGACTTTGTCACATTATCAGAAAGTTACCAATACTGGCAATTGAAAATACAAAGAGACATCAGTAAGCACGAAGGCAATTACACAATCCTTAAATTTTCAAAGAATTGCAACAGACGTATTTGTTTGCCTTCAAATGGTTCATTTACGTATAGTTCTAAGGATTTAACATATAATTCTAAGGATTTAACATACATAGAAGACAGTAAACACAAAATGCAATTTTGCCTTCCATTTTAGCAAGACAGAAACAGGACAGCTTGCCCTTATATTGCCACCACATGAAGGATTTGACAATATGGAATTCGAGAGCAGGTATTAGCTACACACTTGATGTGTTCTATGTTGAGGCAAAATCATGTTTGATAATATGCAAACTGCCCCAGAAGTCAAAATTTGACATAGAAACAAAAGACAGATCTTTAAAATCTCAACTTTGATCAGTATTGTAATCAACTGCCTCATCTTCTATACAAGAAACTGCAAGCAATTTCTGCTACTGTAGTGCTATAGAGATGAGAGATGGGTGGAGTTGGTAGCATTTGAAGCCAATTTAACCTACTAAAAGAAAGATTATGTATCGATATAAAGAAACAGCAGAAGAAGTCGAAGCCCCACCTCTAGCATTACAATTATTTGAGAACTCTAAAGTAAATTCTTTCAGCACATGTGTCAACAAAAGCATCTGTTAAATACAGCAAAATGTTAAAAGAACACAAAATAAATGTTAAGAGCAAGGATGCGTTAAAATCGCCTGATATTTTTTACAGAAGTTGATCCATTTCTGCCTCCACCGCCATTGATTCTCGAAACAACAGAGATCATTCTTACAAATTTATGGAAGCATAAAGCCTGAGGTGAAGATATAGAATTGTTGCATAGAATCCTGGCTATGCAGAGCCAAGACTGGAACCGAACCTGTTCTGGATTTTCGACAGTTCCATCTGCCGTTAAACGCTCAAACACACCCTCAGAAACCCGGAGCTAGCTGTAAGCCAAGCACATAAATTTACAAAGCACCTGATGAATAAAGCATGCCAATCCAATTGACGAACATGCATGGAGCGACAGCTGCAAGAAGGGATATGGGCATCTGCTAAAGTCTCGGAATCGATAAGGCAACCCAAAACCTAGAATTTGGTAATCAAAGGCAAAGCCACAAACTCGATTTTTGGAATACCTGGAAAGTTTTTCGGCAGCTAAAAGCCTCTAGACCTTAGAAAAATAACCTGAAAAAAAAATCTAAAAAGTTTTCGGTGTGCCTGCGGAGGCATGGCCTCACAGACTATGGCTGTTGCGTATTACCTTCAAACAAAAGATAAAGAAATAAACTGGTTGAGTTTCTGGCAACAGTTAAGAGAAAAAGGGTCTGAAGCCTCTCCGTCCCAACGTAAGAGGAAACATGCAAGCATTTCAAATAGTGAGGAAGCTGAGCAAAATGCCACAGATGATGCTTCCTCTCTTGAAATGATTAGGCCACAATTCAAGCCTCCTCAAGCTGTAAGAAGAATCTCGAGGAAAATCACTGAAAAAATAGGTACTTTTCAACCCTCTTCTTCTGGAACCACCATATGATGCAATTTAATATCAATATTAAATTGCATTCACAACCTGAACTACCATTTAACATTTTCACAATCATATCAACTTGATCACCTATTTGCTTTGGTGCTTGAGGTGGCAGCTTCTTTGAGGGTCTCCCATCTTTTTGACTTTTGTTGTTGCTACCTCCATTTCAACTGCTGCTTCACCCTTACCCTTACCTTTCTCAACAGCAACTTCAGCATCAACATCATCTTCATTTGCTTGTTCTTCATCACTGCTTACGTGAACATCTACATTTGCAGCAGTAGAACTTTCTCCTGCAGTTGCACTCCTCAACCTGGTCTTTATGCCAATTGCAGGAACCTTTTGTACAGCTTGTTCACAATATTCTTCTGAACTGCTCTCAACAACACGTGAACGTTTTATCCTTTTTTTTGCTGGCCCCTTACTAAGCTGAATTACAGAACTTTGCTGCTTAGAACACAAATCAATTTAAATGAGATTAAATTAATTAAAACACAAAATAAGAAATATCAAAGTCTTACCTTCTGCAAAGCTTCTACAGCTTTCCTTACTGGACTTGGTGACACTTGAGCTGATGCAGTAGAACCAACATTTTTTGGTGACTCAGAAGCAGGTGAAGCCACAGGTGCCACAGGTGCTTTATTAAATAATAAAGCAGGTGAAGCCACAGGTGTGACAACATTGGAAAACTTATCAGGTGAAGCAAATGCACTAGTAGTGCCTACCTCAAATGCACTACCTGCCTGAATCTGCAAGTCTTCTTCACCTGCAACCTCTAGACCAGGTTCCACAAAAACTTCCCTGGGAACTTCCTTCAAACACCTGAAGCATGTCTTCTTTTCATAGCATGCAGCATGCCAAGTGATAGACATGTTCACATGGTAATGCCATACTCAATTTATATTTTGGATTGAAGACCAATCCACATGCAGCACATGCATCTTCCATGAAACCAGGCAACCTGCTTTTCATAGTTATGATAGACATTTTTTATTATATCTGAGTCCATCAATTGTCTACCAGCTTCTAAGTAGTTCCTGCTTTCCTGTAATATGAATTCCAGAGAAGTTTTTAATCTTTCCTTCTTTTCCTTCTCCTGTAATGCTTCAACACTAGCCTTTGGAGGCAAGCCTCCAGTTTAGAGCAAAAATATACTTCACGACTTATTTTTTGCTTTAACTCTTCCATCTGCTTCAAGTCTCCATCATTCTTGTCTGCTTTGGCATTCAAAGCAGACAACTCATTCTCCATTCTTGCTATCTCGTTCCTTCCATGCTCAATCATCCTCTCTTCCCTTGCTAAAGAGTTCTTATCTACCTCAATGGTACTAATTATTTTTATCAGATCAGTTGTACATTTGTCTAAGTCTGTTTCCAACTTACTAACCTCCTCTTCAATCAAAGAAATGTTGAAACTTAAATTGGAAACAGAAAACTCAGAAGACTGACCTGCTTTCCCCTTAAATTCAAGTTGAGATGTTGATCTGCCTGAAGCTAGAGGTGTACTTTGGCATGAAGGAACTGTAGTTTTGATCCTTTTAACATCTTCTTTTTTAACATCAATGTCATCCCTTTTTCTCCTGGACCAAACATTGACCTGTTTCTTGTAAGCATCCCAATCAACCCGATGAGCCTCAGGGTTATGCTCTGCCCGACTACAGTTTTCCCATGCAAATGATAATGCTACTAGCTTCCTCAATTCATTATTCGGGACACCTCCATCTCCATACAAGAAATCGATCAAGCCGTCCAATTTCTTCTTCAAACGAGGGCGAACAAAGTAGATTTTGATTTTGCCTTTTTCGAATGGCTCAGACCAAACACTGTTCCAGTCATCTGCAGTGACATTTTCCGCCAGCCATTTCAGCTTTTGCTGTGGGATGATTCCTTCACCAGCCATGAGAAAAGAAGATACTTTAAAAAAAAAAACAGCAACAAACAAAGAAGTCGGAGCAAGCACCTTGAAGAGGATGCTTCAATTTGCAAAATGCAGGAATCGAAGTGCAATCGGGGAGCAAATTGGCCTGTACAATTCAATTAGTAACAATGGGCGCGAATAATTACACCTCTGACAATCAAAATCATTGTTCGCCGAAAAGGCGCGCGGAAATCGAAAAGGTGCGCCGGGCGCTGCTTAGCGTGCTTTCTCCGCTTCCGCTTGTCGCGCTGTACATTGGTTAAGACATTGAGTTATTTTGGTAGAGGTTCGAGCCCCCGTGTTTCATATTCTAAAATCTTAGGCAAAGCCGTATAGAGGTTTCATATTCCCTCAAAACCTTGGGCGAAATCGTATTTCATATTTCAAAATCATAGGCACCTCCATTGTATTTCATATTTCAAAATCATAGGCACTCCAATCATAAATGACTATAAGCAAAACGAGAGGTTCCCAGAGGCCCCAATATACGATCTGGGCCATAGGATCGACGAATCCGACGACTGTGGTAGTCCAGGGTGCACCTCGTTTAGACTATGTAGCAAAATAACAGGGGGTTCCAGAGGGATTTGATATGGATGTAAAAATAACAATTCCTGAAACCATAGACCATATATCCCTAAAACAATTGAATGGATTATATAAAAAAAAAAAAAAAAAAAAAAAAAACAGATTCAAGATAAAAAATAATTACATTAGCTCACTGGGTACATTGGTTAAAGTAATCTTATTAGGACATTGAGTTATTTTGGTAGAGGTTCAAGCCCCCGTATTTCACATTCTAAAATCTTAGGCAAAGCCATATAGAGGTTCCATATTCCGTCAAAACCTTGGACGAAATCGTTTTTCATATTTCAAAATCATTAGGCACCTCCAATTATAAATGACTATAAGCGAAACGAGAGGTGCCCAGAGGCCCCAATATACGATCTGGGTCGTAGGATCGACGAATCTGACGACTGTGGTAGTCCAGGGTGCACCTCATTTAGAATATCTAGCATTATAACAGGTGGTTGTTTTTGTACTTTTGTACTTTTTTTCCTAAGGTTTTTATATGATTTGATGATAGTATTCCATGAGACGTACTAATCGGTACATCTAGAGTGCACATACGCTCACTTTAATTTTCGTGACACTTTCCAATGGTTGAATCCATAAATTTTGATATATATTTTTTATAATTTAAGGTTCTATGCTAACAAAAAGTATTTTTTCCTTGCTTTACATGCAAGGCTCGAGACCCTTCAACTTAGGGTTTTGTTCTGCCCATGTCGGATCAGCTAAGCCTATTTTCTTACCTTGTTGCACAGCCTGGATGTTATGGTTCTTTGAATGGTTCCAAGAGCCCCATGAAAAGCAAAAATCTGGAAGAGGGAAATGGGTTGGCGAGGTACTGTAGAAGAATAGAGCAAGGAATAAAGCTGTTGGGAAATTTGAGTTACAATCATCACATTTCCTTAGGGGTTATGCACAGCAGATGGTTGCACTGCTACAGGTTATATCTGAAAGATCAAAGTTGCACAGAAGTGATAATATGGGCACTAGTTGATCATATTATAATGGTTATATGAAGTTGAAGTATAAAGCGAAAAACCATGGTATGGTGTTTCTAGAGCCTAGTTGCACTCAATCAACACAACAAACAACATGCTGATCAGAAATGGTAATCATTTCAATTACACATGCGAATAACTGTGATTATTTGTACAACAATTGCTCATGCAAGCAAATTGTTGTACAACATATTAAGCCATTCCTCCAAAGCAATGTCCCTCTTAATAGGGAGGACCGTTAATGCTCAATCCATCTAAAGGCTTTTAGTGATTCCACTCAGGATTGGAGATATCTCTCTTTAAGTGTTGCAGGTCTGGAACATTTATATTGAGCATAATTTACAGATTGTGGCAAAGGCTTGGATTTTACAAGATCGTTTGTCCAGTATTATTCTTGTCTCCAGTAAGATAGTATCCGGTCTGTCGGTAAGTTGCTGATGCAGTAAGTTGCAGATAGAAGTTCAAAACCGAGCTAGGTCTATTTGAATACATTCGTTTTAACTATCTTTTGACGTGGAGTATGGCCGCAATCTTGTCAAATGGTTGCAATCTGTGTCTTACCCAGTCTGTGTAGTTTGTAGCTAGGAGTCTTGTCTTGTTTTCCTTCTAATCTGAGATTCCAAGGGTGCCTTGTAGCTTTTGCAAGGTCCGAATTTATCGATTTTTACTGGCAATGCAACCATATGAAGACTGGTGCTTGTTACATAAGGGTGGCTGCTTTAATCTTTCTGAGACACTTGCTAGCAGTTAGAAGGTTCGGAGTCTCAATTATCTCTGCGGTGTTAGAAATACACAGAGTTAGATCTATATTAAGTGGTGGCTGGACTTCTTACATTCTAAGGCATGGAGTTGATTGCAGTCACGGTAATTCAGCCCAAGGTAACGTTGAAATTTTGACTGTTCACATTCCTTTTCCATTATTACATTTCTTCTGTGTCCATTGGATTATACCTATTCTGACTAAATGTTGTTTGGAGTTTGCTCTTCTGTAGTTTGAGTTTGGGCATGAGTTTGTTTTTCTATGTTACAGCCTGAGTTAATCCTTAGTTGATCTTGCTATTGCTGTGCCCTGTTCGTCATGTAATTGGTCTACGTTTGGTCCAATAGTTTTACTTTACTATAGAGGATTTGTAGAGTTGCAAAGCTGGTTTGTGCCAACTCTTTGAAGTTTTTCCATGATTTAGGCCTTTTGGGGCTGTGTCTAGTGCCTTGAGTTGCATCTGATATGTTTTTTATATATCTAATTCATTTAGTTTCTTTCAGCATCACAATCCATGGCTTGCTGAGTTGGTGTAATTGTTAGCCCGCTGCCCTACGGGCCTGCAGGGAACTCTTACCTTTAGACCTCTAGTGGCTTGTTGTTTTGCAGATGAGGCTAGCTTTGGTTGCCTGCTGAAGTAGCGAAGCT
>JAJEKV010000826.1:0-83811 GCA_021234155.1 Isoetes taiwanensis | reverse complement strand
CACATAGAATAACTCTTATTTTGAATGACAAATAAGCCCCCAAAGCAGGGGACTTTCGACTCGATATCAAGAAAGCGGGAGAAAGCTTGGATTTTGGGTCCGAACAAAATTTAGAATTAAGGACAATTTTTTCGGGTCGGTTTGCTCCTTCCATGTGTGTAAAATAGGGGTTCCGAAAAAAAAGTAGAATGGAATAGGTCCCACTTTAATTAAATCGACTTCATACCAATTTATAAGCGGGATGGTATCGCTTGAAATTATGGATGATATTCTGATTTTAATGGGACTTTATGCGGGATGATAAACATCTATTTGAGACTCTTGTTTAAATACAAAAAGGAAATATGTGGTCAAATGGGTAAGATCACACATTTAGATAAGGAAAATATAAGTTAGAGACTGTTACAAGAGTGCAAGTTAAGGATATGAACAAGCTGGCTTATCTAGCATTGTTATTCTGAGATGGGTAAAGGTGTGTGGAAGCAAATTAAAAGGCATACCTGTGGGGTTTCGTGAAGCCACCTTGGTGCAACTTTGGCCTGCATGGTATGAGCTAGATTTATCCTTTAACTTGCTCACAATGGAAAGATAAAAATGAGAGATTTCAAACATCTTTGCCCGGATCTCTGAGACGACTTGAATATCATAAATGGTAACGTCTGGGGAATTTGGATAAGCAGGCACATCTTACAATCTAATCTTGGCTGCTCTGGATTAAAGGATGAATAAAATATAAGGTAAATCTTGGTTCGAGGTCTACCCATTGGATATGAATGCAATTTTGAATATATTACCATCAAAGTCACGGATCCGGATAGAGGATTGTTTGAGATCATCGGATATGATAAAAGAACAAATCTACCTTTTGGAAACTTACCAAATATATTAAAGCACAGGTTTGTAGACCATATGGGCAAGCCTCAAAGGTGATAATATCCCAAGTTCTTCCATATGTTTATGCACACTCAAGTCTTTGAAAATCTTTAAAGGGACGATGCAGGAATTAATGAAGGCGTTACTGCTATAATGGATTTGCAAAAAGGGACATTGAAAGGAATGTTTTTGGGGTTTTGAAAGAATGATGACTTCCCGGGAACATTATATAATGTTAATGATGTAGCCAGCTCCAATCTTTGGTAGCCCCATTATAAAACAGAAGGGCAATATAGAATGGGTTGGGGCTGTAGCAGGTCCAGCTCACCTTGTTTACCCATATTTTCTCTGAGGGCATTAATTCTGCCAGTTGTTTGCTCAGTTATGGCCCCACGACCTACGGATGGAGGAGGTTTTTCAGTATTAAAGATGATTGTTGCCTAGATGTTTTGTACACTACCCAGTGATTTAGGTTATGGCTTGGTCATGATGTGGTGTACATATAAACACATAAAATAATTTTACCTTGGGACTATATTGTATTATAACCATAATTTTGGATATTTACCGTTTATTGGCTCGTTTTGGGGTTTAAAGATTGGAACAAATACTTAGCAGAGAGTACCACCGCTAAGGTCATGTGAACTCAGGCTTTGGATGGCTCGGGCTAAGTCCAAGATCCATGCATTTGGAAAGTGCCCAAACCAATGATTGGCTTTCGGATCTTTCAGGCGGTAGTGATACATAGTTCTTAAATTTAAAACGTCGGTGGTACTTCATCCATTGCATATAAGCGGATCTAAAACCTCATGAGAGAAGACATTAGGGGGCTGGCGACCGGGTCGTAGGTTATGCTCTTACTATTTTACTTTTGAATTAGGTGATGAGGAAGAAGGAGACCTCAATATATGGCTACAAGGAAGAGATTAGTTTGAGGAAAGTGCTGTGATGAGAGGAAATTATTTGATTTCCACAGAAGGCTTACCATACGGATCACGAGACTCTTGATACAATGGCTAATGAGGCGGGAAGAGCTGACCAAGAGGGATTCAGCAATTTTGCCCCAATAATTATCGGTGATTACGCAACTCCGATTGCATGAGTCGCGGATATATATGGAAACAAATTGATGAAGGAAAAGTTAATACAAGCGGACATACAACTTGGAACAACAACATTTTATTATATTTCAGCGATTTAGCTCGTGAAAATTAAAATCATAATATGATTACTAAATGAGACTTAGATCGTATATAGGGGTATAAATGCATGCTAGCTACCTTATAATAATGATAATTGGGTAATTATTGTGTTAGATTTTTACTGGCATAGTTTAATGAAGATACGAGAAAGGATCTAATGAACACTAGGGTTTCTATGATTAATTTTTGATCGATGGTTACATATAGAGATTCCTTTAATTAAAGACATAAGATTTACAAGGGATATGTTAGGCGGTATGCTACATATAGAATAGGATCCTGTTTTAATAATAATAATGGCGGATCTGCAGTATTATTAGCGGGAATAGGCTTGTGTAGAAGCGTATTAATTTTAATATCTATAATTGGTGTTTAGTGATATTTTTAAAGAAAATATGGATGAATTCCTTAGGGATCTAATATATTTGCCATGATTTATCTGCTGATGTCGGGTGAATAGTTTCTGAGACCCATGGGGTTAGCATGAGCGAGAGGTCCTAAAGGCATATTGCTTTGGCTTGGGTCACTCAATTCATAATATTACATTGGGATCATGAGCACAAAGCATGTTTCTTTGGTACACATCATACTTGGGGTGGGTGCTTGGATAACTAAGTGTAGCAATCGGATCCTTTAGGAATTTAATGGTTGAACTTTTAACCTTCTTTGTAACTTGATAAGATGTAGTTGGTTATACCATAGGCATCTCATCGAGTTTTAAATGACTAGGTATTTATGTAGGAATTGAGGATATAATGTTTAATTGGTTCCTTGTCTTAATATAGATGTGACCTTACAATGATAAGTTTGTACCCAAACATCATGGGGTGAAGGGCATTAAACCTATAAGATCTTATGACACTGCATGTCCTTGATTTTACCCTTCTTGGGCTAACTATTGGTGGTTGATGTCGGAGTGTAAGGATCTTCTCTCCCTACTTTTTTTCAACAATAAGGAAGTCTGTCAAAAGATCAGGAAATTCTTCATGAGAAATATGACAAGTTTGAAGATTTTTTTGTCATTTATGCTGAGTATCTTCAATTTTATCTACTTTAAAGGATTAGGAAATGTACATTTCATACTTGAATATTTTCAAGGTAAAAGTTTCTTTTTATAAGAAAGTCTATTTTTTCTGAAAGTAAACTTTTAATCAGTTAAGGCCTTTGTGTTGAAATCACCCATTCAATATAAGGGGTATTGAATCCTTAATTTCTTGCAAAGATTTTGATGGATTAAAGTTATGCAATTTAAAGGTTTTTTTTAAAGCTCATAAGGGCCTCCCCTTAAGCTTTTGAATGGACTAGGCATCTTCTTAAAGGCCTTGAAGCTGTTTTATCTTGAAAACTAGGCAACTCTAATAAAGGCCCTCCTTATGTAATATATTTTTGATAATATAATCGTAACTGTTTATTTGTCATTTCTATCTCCTATGGTCAATTAAGTTTCGTGCAAAGAGTTAAATTATAAATTAGCCCAATTCACTTTGGCATGAATTCTATACAATGGCTAGTTTTCTTGATATTAATCTCTTACGAATGGCGAATTAGCAATTGGGCATTAAATTACTTATTCTGCTAATTCTGTTACATTCAAAGAGTTTAAATTGTAAATTAGCCCAATTTACGCTTAAAAGTGAATTGGATACAATGGGCATTAAGTGCATACATTGATTCTACTATTGCATTAAAAGGTTTAAAATTGTAGAATTAGCCCAATTTCTTTTGGTGTGAATTGGATACAATGGGCATTAAGTGCTTTTCGCTTCCAATTCTACTGTGCATTCAAAGAGTTTAAATTGTAAGTTAGCCGATTCACTTTGGCGTAAATAATTGCTACTATTAATCTCTTAGGCATGAAGTGCAAATAAATAGTTCAAATCCTTTTCTAGTTTCCCTTCGGTTCAAAATACGCTTTTATTTGTCTATCATGCTTTTTCGTAGATCATTAATTATCACTTCCCGCCATTGTGCGGACTCATGGGCAATTTGGTGAGGGGTCCACCTCCCATGCCTAGTAAACCCTAATGATCTTTGGGTTGGCGGTTTGAACACTACCTTTGTGGCGCGCATTCAATGAAGTTCCTCATGTGCGGCGGAATTTCATGCCATTACCTACACCAATCACCCGGTTTCGTGAAGATCTAGATATTTTACCTTCATAATATAGCCCGTTCTTGGTGAGATGTGTTCGGGGATACAAAAGCCTAAGCATGGCTTCTCAATGAGGAGTTATGTTGTGCTCTGGAGAGGCTTGAAATGGAGAATGTTAGGTTGAGAATGATAATTGTAGAGCTCGAGGGCATTTTGGGTAATAGCCCCAATAGCTACACCATCTAATTTACCCGGATTTTTTCTTTGTATCCGTTCTCATGTTCAACCTTCTTTGTGCCAGCTTCTCTTGTTCTATACATTGTCTTTGGCTTCTCCTTTACATTTACATTTATTCTTGAGGATAGTACACGGATCTGCTGAATAAATATAAAAAGGCTGTTTGGTATTTTGTAAACTCCACGAATGGTCTGGTTGCGGGCCTTATAATTTTAAATTTTGATAGAGCGTACGAGATATCAGGTTTCCTACTATATGAACTGGAGTGTCTTGTAAACTTATTTTATGTGGTAGTGCAGGCCTGCCTAATTTGATACATATATTGAGAATCATCACTTGAGGATATAGAACTTCTTAGTATATGTACTCAATCTACTTCTTTTGATGCATCTTCCTCTATTTCTTTCAAAAAATGAAACTCTTACCTTTTTAAGCAATTCGCAGCCCATGCAACAAAGGTTGAGTGCTTTCTCCATTGTGTCTCCATCCAGGATACCTTTTGGGTAATGCTTCGTCATTGAAATGCTAAATAGTAACTAGGATCTTCACATGATCACTTCCCAGGAGGCATGGCGTCTTCTTCGGATTGATTGATTTTATCTTACAATTCCCTACCCTCCTCTTCAAATTAAGTCATTGAAGCCCATAACATTCCTCTCCAATGATGTTCCAATCTGGTGAATTGTAGGAACTTCTGACCAGGATGATCAAAAGCGAACGAACTTACATGAATACGTTCGACATCGTTCAGAGTCTTGCAATTCGCTGGAAGGTTCTTTTGATTTCTTGGTATGGGTTTTGGATAGTAAGAAGGCTAGCGGCAAGATTAGGTGACATTTGCAAATTACCCGTGGTGCTCTGCTTTTTGGTGGCTGAGTGAAATCTAATTTGGATTTCATAATACGATCGTTGAACCATTGATTGCAGGTCAATGGCGTGCTTAATCCATTAGGCGTATTCGTAAAATTCGAGCCGCTCAATTTGAAGTCGATCTGCGCGACATCTGTCATCGCTTCATCTATTGAATGGTCGATTTAAAGTCGATCCGAACTATTGATCAGTCGAAGATCGACTCAAGCAAAACCCACAGTTGATTTACCGTCAAAATCTATATAAGATTTTGATTTTTGCTTTTATTGCGGACTTGCTCGAAGCACTCAAGAACTTCAGGCACTCAAGATCTTGGCGGAAATGTAAAACAAAAAGTCGTCTTTGCTCCAAACTCTGTGCCATAAAATTTGCTCAAATCCCGATATTCTTCATCATTTGGTGACATCTCATTAGTTCAATGTTCTATTCTTTGTTTAGTATTTTAGGGTTACGTTCAATGAAATTACATTTGTTGTACAATGTTTGTTCTTTATTACACTCAATCATCTACCTTGATCTAATTTTATCTATATCAATCATTTCTTGCGGTGAGTTAAATCGCCTTTATATAATTGTCTTTGCTTTCGTGATTAATTGTTTTGTCTATAATTTGTCTTGCGGTGGGTAAACTATTACGCCCATGTTTAATTATCCTATTTAGTCATTGTTCGACCCTTTGCTTTTTTGTGCGTACACCTGTGATTAATCATGCGCAATTAGGCACATTGTAAATTCTTTCTGATTTAGTCTATCTAGAATGGATTCGGTGTTGTTTTAGATTTAAGTCAGATGTTGGGTAGACTAACTCAAATCATGTGTATTTTTCTCGTTTACGGGAAGAAGAGGAAAGCAGGGTTGTCAGTTGTTGCACCTCCCCTTTTAAGGAAAGCAAAGAGGCTCGGAAGATGTATGCCGCGACTCAAGAAGAAGGAAAACACGTAGGGGATCGATTACCCTATGTCGTGGCCGGAGTGGATGATACAGGATCCATTATCGAGGCGGAATCAGGAATCCTCGATGCCACATGGAGAAGATGGATGATGGTGTGGAGTGGTATGTTGGCGTGGGTAAAGCGTTGATGGATGGATCTTGTGTTACACTCTAGGAAAAAGAGCGATCTCATGAAGAAACAAGGTATTCTTATCACTTATGAGGGCGGGATGAGGCATATATTGTCGACAAGCTGGAGGTTGTGAAGAACCCACTAAGAAAGATCTACGTCGGTTACATGCGAGGAGACGCGGTTTCAAGAGGGTCGATGAAGAGGATGTGAGTGTTTGGTGTGTTTCGGTATGGATGACGCCAAAATATTGCTCACTGTATCTATTAGGAAGGGGTGTATGCGGTGAGGCTGCGAGGACCTCCGGCCTACTACTTGGAAGATTTGGAAATCAAAATGATACTCCGGGGATGTCTGAAAGATTCTTCCGGACTTAGGAAAGGACATCCCGGCCTTGATTGATGGCATCTTGTGAAAAATGAGTCAAACTTTATTTGGAGGCAATAGGTATGCTAGTCAAATCTCACGACAACTATCCATCTTGGCCAATCATTTACATGTCCCATCCATGTTGACTACACAGGGTGAGATTACATAAGACAATATTTGTTAGTGGGAGGTATGACCACGGCATCTGAGAGAAATCTTGTGGCTGGTGGTGAGGAATCTAGGCCAAAGTCCCATGCTAGGCGGACATACTTCCTTGGGATAAGAAAAAGGATGCTCCACTCCCGATGGACAGCGCTGGAGGAGCTTGTTGTGGAGAACCCAAATATATATGCTTTCTTATTATTGGCCGGACATCTCATTCTATTGAAGCACAAAGATCCCTCTCCAACGGGCTAAGCAAGCAGGGACAAACCATGTATGCTTCGCATTGCAACCACCGGGAGTTGTGGTTTCTAAGCCCCATACACCTACTTGGGACCTCCAGAGATTAGTGCAACATTATTAAATGAAATGGTAAAGTCTTCCTTTATAAAGGTTGGTATATTGTATGTGGCATTTAGATAAATCAAGTAGGAATAACAGCAATTGACTAGGCGGTGTATTCATGCGCTAACAATTTATTACGTGAATTGATAGCATGAGTACATGCAGACCTTGAGGGCTTGGCTTTATCATTTCTTGTTTAACCTATTGGCGTGGTCTAAAATGCCTTAAAATAAGTTCGCTAACTCCCATTCCAATAGGACCATCAAGATTATACTAAGCGGGCATGTGTATTTATCGCGGCAATTTAACCAGATCTGGTGCTAGCTTGAATACCTTGAGCATAAATTAATACCTTTGGCTGTCCTTTCTTGTTTATCTGTTGGCAGTCTAAAATGCCTCTAAAATTAGGACCATCAAGGATTATACTAAGCGGACATATATTCATGCTTGGTTGCCATTGTGAATACATACCCGACATGCAATTGGGCACGCTTCGGCTTTGTCCTTTCTTGTTTATCATGTTGGCTTGATCTAAAAGCGGTACATTTTTTATTATTAGCGTGTTTTTCTAATATAATTTTTTCTTATTCATGCAGCCCTTCGTTGGAACAACTCAGTCATGCCCCACCCCATAAATAAATAGGATATGGAAGGCTACAAACAAATGCGGGAGGAATAGAAGTGGGGGTATAAGGCACAAAAAGACCTTGGCCCAGGACTATCATCCAAGATAAAAACCAAGGCCGAAAAGGCAGGGAAAAAAAGTGGGGAGGAAGGGGGAGACTACGAAACCTTTTCGGAAGGAGTCCTCTGCAGGATGCCTAGCTGGGGCGCCTTCTCTAAGGCGGGTGGGGAGTGGAGCGATTACGGGATGCTTATGCTTTCGAAGCTTGACTACCCGGATGCAATGGAAAGAGTGCCTACTCAAGATACTTCCATATTTCATTTGAACCACCCTTGAGATGAAAAAGAAAATGGGGGCCTTGGATGATGAAGTCATTTGGCTATTAGACCAATGTATAAACAAAGAGGTTACGTACAAGAAGGGTTCTTGATTCAGGATAAAATATCCTTAGTTGAATATTCTGCGATCCTCATATAAAGGACACATGAGTTATGAAGAGTAGCGGTTGGGCAAGATCTTGAAGCTATCTGGTGATATAACATTGTTTTAAACTTAACGCTAGACAAGTATAAGTGTGTGCTAATGACATCAAAATATGTCTTTTGGTCCGGACTTTCGAAAAGCAGGAAAATCAAAAGAACCAATGACATACTATAAAACTATCGGATAAGGTGATGGTTGAGCTGAGAAAGAAAGGTTGACATTACGAAGATGGTGGTGATCTATCACTCCAATAGCTTGTCTCTCGGCTATAAAGGGGTCTCCTACGGATACAACAATAGGCCCAAATATTTCTGTTTGTATTGGATAGTAGAAGCTGCAAAAGGGAAGGGATGACTCAAAAGTACAAATATGAACAAAGAATCAAAGGGAGTACAATGGCTGAAGGCAAGCGGGAACCACCCGAGGCAGATGCCTAGAAGGCTGAAGCTGGCGTTGAGCAGGAATGGTTCGGCAAGAAGGAGGTGCCTCCTTATATCCTGGAGGCCAGCGATTGAGTTGCGCCACTCCGGTTGAATTAAACGCCCAGAGTGTCGGCGCGTACGTGGGTTCTAGGGCTGTTCTAGAGACATAAGAATAGTCCATATGAGGAAAGGCGTGCGAAAGTATCATACAATAAATATTGGTACTAGCGCCTTTGGCAAGGGTACATGACTTCATGGTGGAAAGTTGCGGTTCAAACGCTGTCTTGTGCAACTTCTGCTTTGCATCCGTGTGGCGACCATCTTTTTGTACACTCTGAGTATAATGTTAGGTATGATAAAGATATCCGTATGGTCGTCACACCATCCGCATAGCCGGCGAAAGCGAGTAAGTGGGCCTCAGGAAGTTGGCTTGTTAAGACAGTATGGGGTGAAACTCCACAATTTGTCGAGGCGCGTAGTGATTCTTACTTGAGCTCCTAGGTTCTATCACTTGGCGAGTAACCTTCCCAATCGACAAAGAAGTAATACAATGTCGACGAAGAAACTTGGAGTCAAAATCTCTTGAACCTCGAGACTCCTCATGATCATCAATCTCGACTGGTGGTAAGGTGCGGAGGTACTTTCGATCTGAAAATGGATTAAGCCATATAGGGTTCCAACAAAGAGACACATGGAACAGGTGAAGCCCGAGGCCCGATGGCGGAAGCTCAAGTATCACCAACTTCGTTCCATGTCAGATAAGGGACCTAAAGCGGTGAGTCGAGGCTTGTTACAAGGGCAGGCTGACCGGCCAAATCGACATAAAACCAAACAAGATCACCAAGCTGCAAAGATGAGGGAATCGATGGTGCGGATGCGTATAATAACAATAGCGTGCTTGGGCTGGAGGAGATGGTCTTTGAATCATCTGGAGCATGCGAAGACTTCTTGAGCACATCACCGGCCTTTGGGATTGAAGGCGAATCATATCGAGTGAAAGACCACTAGGGATGTAATGCCCAAAATTAATAAAGAGCAATTTATGGCACAGTGGAGGCATAAGCGGTGTGTAAGCAAATTATGCGCGATGGTATCAATCAACCAGTCTCATCCCTCTTGATAAATGATGAAGCATAAAAATCTGCTCAAGTGTTTGATTAATACACATCCACCTGCCCATTGGTCTGCGGGTGATGTCAGGAAGAAACATTCCACATGCAAGAGTTGCAATAGACCCTTCAAAAGCTAGCAACAAGAAGGGGAGGGCGGTCCAGCGGCAATGTTATCACGGTAAGCCATGGTGAGAACCACCTCTCGAGCAAAGAGAACCAGCTTTGGCTTCCTTTGGTAATAAGTCTTTGCAGGAATGAAATGTGCCATCTTGGAAAAACGGTCAGCAACAACAAGGATGGCGTCCTTATTGCAGGAGGGATGGAAGCTCGACAATAAAATCCACCGAAATACTCTTCCAATGGCCGATTAAGCGGTAAAACTGGTAAAGCCGAGGCCATGTGGGCGGTGCTTGGAGCTTTTACTTACGACAACAAAATCACATGAGCATACAAAGTCTCGAAATATGTGGCGGAGACCTGGCCACAATAATCTCGAGCAATAAGTTCGAGTCTTGCTTGATGCCAAAATGGCCGTGAGAGAATCATGGCGAGAACACAGAACTTGAAGTCGAGGGGGCACCATCAGGAATATCTGATTATCCACCATAAAACAAAAGTCTATCTCGAACCTCAAAATGATCATAGTCCCACCTCATTTGTGGGAAGATGATCTTTGAGCTAAGCTGTGATATTATGTCCTGCCAATGGATCGGAAGGAAAGAGATGCTTTCGAATAGACTCCAATAAGGATGTATCATGAGGCCTCTCGAACAAAGTGATGGCCATGAGGTGTAAGCTTGATCGGGTCCTAGAATAATGCATGATTCTTGATCAAATCTTTGGCTCCCTTGCCTTAGGTTTGAAATAAGATGCGAGAAAACAGCATCTGGTTTCCCTTGAGGCGTGCGGGGCGAAACTTGATGATGAAATCAAAGCGAATACTTTTGTATATGCCAGAGGCACGGCGGCGATTAAGAACTTCGGCGGTGAAAATATTCCGGGATGCGATGGTCCCCTATACCAGTCACCTTATGAGGAGAACCCTCAAAAATCGTCGCCACTCACGAAAAGAATCAACAATCGCCGAGAAAGTTCCTTATATTAAATAGGATAGTTGATTTCTATAGCTGGAACTTTTAGGAATGATAGGCGATCGGGTGCGACTCATGATCATCCCCCTCTTGCGACAAGATCTTTGCCAAAAAAATCGATGCATCGACTTCGAGAATATAAGGGCCGCGGGATCCGGTGTGCAAGAAGATGTCTTCTTTGTAAAAGCATTCTTAGTGATGAATCTTTGATTACCTTCAATTGTCCACTTAAAAGGAACATCCTTCTGGCGAGATGTGTCAAAGGCAAGGCGATCTACGAATAGTCCTTGATGATCTGGCCCTAAAATTGGCAAACCCAAAACCTTTGTACATCTTTAGCAGGAAGGTGTTCCCCCACTCGGCGATTTTTCGGTGATTTGGGCTTCACGGGGCACCCGAGCAATATGACCAGCTCCTCCACAGTAGAGGCAAAGATTAGCCTCTCTCCGTCTTTCTTAGCGGCGGATAAAGGTCCTCGAATTGCCGATCAATGCATGGGCTCAGTGCGGACTGTTAGATTCTCTGAGATGAAGCAGGAAGGCGTGGTGATTGGGAAGACTGACTCGTCTCTCTCCACCGCTTTCGCGTTAGGCCGATTATCACATCGAGCCGCAAATCGATGCCTTCTCCTCCATAGACAACAACATATCTTTGACATCCTCCGTAACCCCCGAAACAATCTCGAGAGTGCAACATCATCCCATGCACGGTATCTACCGCAATTTGTGAAATTTTGATGCATATCTTGAAGGCGGGCCAGAGCCTTGCCTTTGCAAAGTTTTAGTATTTCTGGCGTCTTGTTGCGATCGGTGTCTCTAAAGCATGCCTCGAGCTCTACTGCGATGAATAAAGCAAAATTTTGCCTTTCGAGCCCCTCTCTCGGCGGGGGGCAAACCAACTCAAAGGCTGACCGGAAGAAGAGCCAACTAGTCCGTCTGTTCTCGATCTGTAGGATACACAGCAGGGTGGGCCGAGAATAACAAAGGCGAATCGGTTCAAAAAAACCTCGGACTTGGATCTAGTGCCATCAAATTTTACGCGGGCTGATCTTAAGTTCGATTACCTCCTCCCGGAGCTAAGTGACTCATGAGAAGCTAGCGTTCTGGAGCTCCTTATTATCAAGCAGCTGGCGGCATACTTGAACAAGTTCTTTGGACCCATTGTAATAAGGATGAAACATCCTCCGTAGAGATGAATATGCCCAATATGGATAAAGAAATCCTTAGGATCGAGGCCGAGGCAAAGGCGGTGGGGATTCCGGTTCAAAGCGTCATGAACCTCTGGCGAGAACCCGGAAGAAAATCACAGCGAAAAATCGCAAGAAATCTCTGCGGAAGAAATCCAAGATCGGCAAAGAATCTAATATATGAGCGGGAATTAAAATTACAATGGCGAAGGCAAAGCGGGGAGCGAAGCCGGATGCCTAGAAGGCTCAAAGGCTGAACCGGCAGAATAGTTCGACAAGAAGGAGGAGCCTCGTTATATATATCGACCCAGCGGTCAAGATCGGCGCCACTTCAATGGATGAGATGCACCAAGTGTCAGCCCATGCATTTAGGTTCTAGAATATTCTAGAACCTCCTGAAAAATAGTTCCACATATGAGAAAAGACATGAAGGAATGTCTTTAATAAATATTAATAGTGCATTGCAGGGTGTGTGACTTCATAGCTGAAGGTTGTGAGTTCAAACCACATCTTGCAAACTACCCTTTGCATCCGTGTGACGACCATCTTTTGTACATCACGAGTATAATGTTAGGTATGATCTGAATATCCGTATGGTCGTCACATCAAGGGGTGAAATAAATCTCATTGCTTTGGAGATGACCACAAAGGCTTTGATGATGAAAGGTAATTCCGTCCGGTAGCGATATGTAAAATACTTATGAAGGACAAAGCAGGCTTGGCGTGTATTGCGAAAATTCTTGAGCGACTAATTCTTTGTTTGCCATGGTTCGGGGGCTCCACACCCTTGTGACAAAATCATTGTCTTCGATCTGAATGGTGTCTGTATAAAATGGTATCCTAGAAGCTTATTAGCAGGGGATGACTTGAACAAGTCCCTCTAGAATCGAATACTAAGTGGATCTATCCTCGCCCTCACTTAGCCCGGGGGATTCACCTGCGGAAGACACCATATAAACCTAGTGAGTGTGTGGAAGGGGGTTTTCTCGATGTTTTACCCATTTCCATCATTATACTAGGGGTTTAAATCCCCACTACTTGGGGTAAACTTTTATGCGGAAGGGGTGGTTGCACATTCTAGTGTATTTTCTCCCCCTTACTATAAATGAAGGGTGTGTGTTTTCCAACACTTTTAGAAAATGCATTATATAGGGGTGTTTCTTCTCACCTTATTTTTTCTCCCCCGGAGGAGGGTGTTTTCCAACTTTTTCACGTCTGCATTATATAGGTGGCATATGCTCATGTGATAAAGGTGAATCCCCGGAGTCATAGAAGATATGATGAATGAGGAGTTCAGTTGTTTCTAGTTGCCATCGGTCCTCAATGGAGCACAAAATATTGAAGAAGTTCTTAGGGTGTTACCCGAGGGAATGAATAAAGACTTAAATTGACGATTTGGGACCAAACTAAGTGTATAAAGTTTCCACATCCAAGAGATCCGGATGGGAAAGCGGTCTTAGTTAAACATCTCGGTACTATGATGGATCAACTTGGCATTCAAAGAAAGAGACATCATAATAGTAGATGATGATGCTCTTAAGTGCTTTTTTATAATCAAGGTGGGGGATTAAATCCACTAAGTTATACTCCACTAGATTACTCAAGAGATGAGTTTCTAATCTTGTTCATGTCCATCATGAGTGGTTTAGGCTTCTTTGGTAAAAGCGATGTCGGATGTTGTCAAAGCATCTAGAACTAGATCGGACTAAGGAGATGGATTCCTATCTTGAGAGATGTTGACAAAAAAGGACTAGTCCCTCTATAATGTAATCTTCATATCAAGTGAATCACGATGTAAAAGTGTTACATATGTATTAATGTGTTATTATCTACAAATGCTAATCAAACAATACATTCTTCTCACTAAAACAAGAAAGCGTTAAACCACCCACTATTATAATGTAAAAATTTGCACTCTTGCAAAACAACATGTCACACACCACAACACTATAGTGGGTATGCAAAGGGTGGTGTGCTTTTTTAGACGGACATAAATCAATTTAAATGAATGATGGTTTAGGCATGCATACAAAATCCAGGGGGCAACTCAGTGGACCCAGGCCAGTTTGGCCTTTGAGCAAGAGTTAATCCTCATGAAGTGTCAAATGGGCTGAACTTGACCTCGTCCTACAAAGGCACCCTCGCCCGGCGGCTCAGTATGGCCTGAAGTGCCTCATTTTGAACTAACCAAAGGCATCGGCATGTTCCGGCAAAAATTCTGCGGCCCACATGCCAAACTCCGGTCACAACATTTGGTTGCGTGGAAGCACTTTCCAACGAAGATGCTACATGGGTTCTTAAAGGCGGATCTTGATAAGGCTTACCCGACTTTATGTGGCGGTGCGAGTTGGACCATCCCGATGCTATCGACTCCAACTCAGATGGTAAGCACAAAGAGTGTTTGATCGGCGATCATGCAAGGGTTGGGAATAGATGCATTTTATTTAGGCATGATGGGATATACGTTAGGTCTCGGCTATAATGGAATGATGCCATTCCTTGCGCGAGTGGCGAATAACAAGCCCTAAGCATGATCTAATACCTCTTTTTCTTTCTTCTTTCTTTTAGCTGTTTTTTAAACAAGGTGGAGCCTTCAACCACAATCTTTTCATTATCTAGGTAATGTCTTGAGAATTTGCGGGCCCGATGGCGGTTGTTATGGGACTGTGACTTCTTATGTTCATGGCTGTTTTTCCTTTTTAAATCGGTTATTGTTGTCAATTTGCCCGTATGGTCCGCAGGAACCCACGTTATATCGTTTACGTATTGTCTTTAAGCTTTGTGTGAAGGATTTGCGGTCTAGAACTATGATCCTTTATTATCATTTCATGTATCGTCTAAATTACATGTTTGAATATATTAGCTTCCTTTCACTTTTAACTTTAACCCTTAACCACAATTGTGGCGCTCCTGCTAAACATCACGGCTGAGGTAATCGGCTCGAGAAAATCCCCATCCGGCTCATCAACGCCTTGCGGGCCCTCAGTCTATCCGCGCCGGAATCCTCGTGTAGTGCGGAAGGGTCTGAAGGTGTCTTCGCCGCCCTTCCCCTATGGGCTCCTATCCGCCGGAGCATAACCGCATCCGAGAACTAGCAATACAATACAATATGCTACCTCGAGGGGTAAGCTCAATCGCATATCCATAGATGCAAAAACATAATCATATGCCATAAAACAAGAGATCCTACGGTGTGGCTCGACCACGAAAAGGAAGTCGACCGGTGGATGAGGCCTCAAGGCGAACCGAGTCATAACAATGGCGGGGCTGGCATAAGACAATGGCTAGGGTTGACCACTCCATCCGCCCCTCGTGCATACTTTCCGGATGGGCTAGATCGGGCTCGGCATGACTCAACCTTGGGATACCATCAATGCATCCTTGCCTCGAAGAGTCTTGGGGAATCTGTGATAAAATCCATACTTACCACTTCCCGCCGCGTTCGGCCTTGCTAAGAGGTTCCAAGGCTCACGGAATTCGAAGGCTGCTCCAAACTTTGGTTTCTTTGGCTGGCCCGACACTTTCAGCGAATATATCTTGCTATCTGCTTCTTCATTCCGGCGGAAGTAGCTGCCCGAATCTTGAAGTAGGTCTTCATAAACCACTGCATGCCTATTTATTGGGCTGTTGTGTGTGTCATGGAGAAATTAGCTTCCTTACCCACGATGATTGGGCACACACAACTTATGCTTATGATACAACAAAGTTGCCTTCCTTCTTATAATGCTTGCGAAGGCTTCTTCACGTTCCTTATCTGATTTCTAGCCTCTCTAGAAAGGCTTTCCCATACCTCCTTGAAATCACCATCGGATGGTAAAGTCTCCTCAATTCTCTTACCAAACTCACTTTCGAAAAGAGTGGAAATGCGCATTACAATGCGTTCTTGTCTCAAAGCGGTCTCACGGAGAGCATGCATCACAACATTAAGCTTACGGCTTATATACTATATCAAAATCATACTCCTCAGGAATTCCATCCACCTCCTTTGCCTTAGGTTGAGGTGGTTGGAGTGAAAAAATCTTGGAGCTCACGGTGATCGATATCTAAGCGAAACTTTCTTCCCGGTAAATAATGCCTCCAAATCCTTAATGCTCGGCGATGGCTAAGAGCTCGATCATGGGGTTGGGTGGCGTTGCTCGTCGTTCATCTTCTTTGAGTCGTGAAGGCGACTACCCTTTCTTCTTGCATCAAAGGCTGCCCGTTGCTATCTTGCTTGCATCCGTAGCCACGAGCTTATCTTTACTTTTCGGATCACGGAAGGGCGAGCCTTTGGAGCATTTGTCAAGGCCTCCTTGAGCTTCTCAAAACTTGGACTTTCTCTAACCAATGTGCTCTCCAATCTTTCACCTTAACACTCTTAGTGAGTCCGTCAAAGGAGGCGCCCTTACCATGAAAGTCCTTCCGCGAACTTTTACGTAATATCCCTTAACAGAAAGCTTCTTATGCTTCCATTCCTTGGGTGGCCAATCAACCTTTGCTTCTATCTTTAGGGGTCGGTGGAAATCCCTTCGTAGATATTACATAAACCCAAATACTCCACTCTTCCGGTAGCAAAGTGGCATTTGGAGAGCTTGCCATACAATCGATGGCGTCTCGGCTTCTCCAAGACTTTCCTCAAATGCTGATCATGATCTTCCATGGACTTCTTTGTAGACTAGAATGTCGTCGAAGAAAACAATGACAAACTTCGTCTAGAAAATCCACGAAGGCGTCGTTCATGGGGCAAAAGTTCTTTGGAGCATTCGACAATCAAAGGGCATTCGTGTAAACTCAAAGTGACCATCATGCGTTAGGGCGGTCTTATGGATATCCTCTTCTTTTATTCTTATTTGGTGGTACCACGACCTCCAAATCAATCTTGGAGAATACCTTTGCTCCTTGGAGCTGGTCCATTAAATCATCGCCCTTGGCAAAAACATACTTGTTCTTCATGGATACGTTTGTTTGTTGGTGGCGATAGTCTATGCACATTCTTAAGCGCCATCTTTCTTCTTCACGAAGAGTATGGGTGCTCAAAGGAGACACACTTGCTCTAATAAAACCGAGCTCAAGCAATTCACGGGTTGCTTCTTGAGCTCAATCAACTCCGGTGTGCTCATCACGTATGGTGCCTTCTTTGGTAGGCTTAGCATCTGGTGCTAATGTGATCTCCACCTCCACACCCCTATAAGGTGGTAGGCTGCTTGGGATCTCATCAGGAAATACATCCTTGAATTCTGAAATAAGCCTAGCCCTCTTGGCTTGGGCAATTGCTTTCCCTTTTGATCGTTTCCATCACCTTATTGGGCTCAATTGCCTCCAATCTCAAGATATAATCCACCTTATTTCTTTCTATACTTTTCCTTAACTACTTCAAAAGAAATACCTTTGCATAGAAGAAGGCGTCTTCTTACCTCTCACTATGAATTTGGTGCCGTCCGGTCTTTGTCATGTTGACTTCATTCGCGATCAGCTGATCGATCATAGCTTTTTTGGCTTTAGGAACTCCATTCCTACTATAAGGTCATACCTTCCAATCTCCATGACCTCTGCCCCCATATGACCCACTTACTTCCACTAAAAGGTCTATGTCGAATGTGATCCTCCTCCCCCTTAGTGTTGCGAATGGCCTTGTTTGCCATAACAAGCGGCCTTGGCAGACTTCAATACCTTGTTCTTCATTAGGGCATCCAGCCTAGGTGAGGGGCAAAGTTATGAGGCTACCTGTATCTATCAATACTAGGTATGGACTGCTATCTATGATCCCCCTCGGCCAATAATTTGTTGGTACGACTTTCAATGTCATCGACTCAATGTTTGCACATATGTGGCACTCACCATCTATGAAGTCTGGGCCTCATCTTTGGTGCGTCGTCTTCATCGTTTTACGTTGGTGAATCCCAATCCATAAGCTCACGCCAAGGATGCTTGCATGGCCGAATGGGCAATCATGGGTTCGGTTACTTACAGGTGGAAGCACACTGAAATAAAGCTTCTTCTCAATACACTCCTGTCTCTTCTCTTTAGATCAAAGCGTCTAGGATAAACGCTTCGACTGCCCCCACGATGCATTCTGCGACTACGGTCCCCAAAGGTCTTACCTTGAGCTCTTCCACGGTCTTTGGCCACGATGGCGTAGCTGGCTGATTGCTTACTCGGTGCGCCCTTGATGCGCCACGAGCTTTGCCCACGGTTGCATTGTTTTCTGCTTTGGAGTTGATGGTGCTTCCTCCAAACTTATAGCTTTGTCTTGACCACGCCTTGACCTTGGGTTGATTGCTCTAACAAGCCTCTTGATATTGTTGTTCAACCCTTCAATGTAGGTATCGACCGGCTTGCCTTTACGATACTCCGGGAACATGGAGCTGGCGCATGAATTCCTCCGTATACTTTACTCTTGACAATGTACCACTGGTTCAACCTATAGAAGCTGTTGGATGCACCGCTTTTTTTTCGTGTGCGATCTTGGCACCACGATTAACTGCTTTGCTGAAGGTCTTAAATCTGCAATTGTTTCTTTTGAGCTTATTAGACTTAGCATAGCCCTTCCACCCAGATTCTGCTCCTATCAAGTTTCTTTGTAGCAACTTTCCCTATATCCTTGTCCTTCATGCTATAAGTTGCCAAATTCCTCCATCTCGTCAAGCCATTTCGCTTCCATGCTATCCTTTCACGGCGGCCCAACTTCCTTCTTCCACACATTGCTCATAGTCATCTTCGATAGTCATCTTCCTTTCTTGCCACAGCTCTTACACGTGGAGTGTCAGACTCACTCTCAGAGCTAGAATTGTTGCAGGTGTGAGAGTTAATGCGATGAGGCGGGAGCTAGGTGGGAGTTGGAGATCTTCTATTTTTCCTTTTCCTCTTCTGTCTCGACATTTCCACTGGTTGTCTTGCCCCTCTGGCTGTGGACCTTCCTCAATGCCTTGCTGAGGTAGTGGTGGAGGTGGAGATGGTCTTGAGTGCATATTCTTGGGCATTCATCAATGGGGTGGCCCAATGGATCAGGTGATGCATCTGATTCCTCATCATACCAGCCTTGCGTTGATTGCCTCGTCATTTCCTCGTTGTTGTCATCCACGATCCTGCGTCCAGAATAGGTTCCTTGGTATCCAGTCTCTTTGTCGTATGAGAACGAGCTGTGTTCCTTCTTGCAGGATTAATCATCAATGCTTGTTATTTAAGTTACACTCTAATTGTTCTTGCTTAAAATTGAATTGTTGTTAGATACAAAAGAAATCATATGAAAATGCCACTTACAAGTCAAGATGATAATAAGTCATTAATATATATAGAAGTACATTACATGATAATATCAAAGAGATTACTCAATACAATTTAAAACTTAAAAAATCTTATAAGCCCGATCAATGGCCTCTGAAAGCCTAAAGAAATTCTTCACATCTACGATGGGGAGGCCTTTGCGAGGGATTTAGCGAGAGATGTTCCTTGTCGATCCTCCCTCGGTGCTCGCGCCATTTTCCGGTTCGGGAGTTAAGGTGCGATTCGCTACTCTGAGAAAGTGGCGCATCCACGGGTGGCCCCTAAGTCGAGGCAATGGGCGGCTCTGAGACCTCTTGAAAGGATGGCGTGATCTTCATGGTATATCTTCGAATCTTTGCCCGGCTTAAAGTGCTATGAAAGTGCCAGCATTCTTCCCCTTGGTGAACTCCTTGTGGAAGACTACCATTTGCCCTTGGGCGAGGGCTGAAGATAATAGCGTGGTGCCATGCCCTTACACCGCCTCGCGATCCGTGCCTTTCCTTTGAGGCGGCTCCGCCCGTGGGCATCTGCTGCCATAAGGTCTTCATGGTCTCTCCACATCTTGGTTGCATTGTCAAGTTGATGCTCTTGGACCCTTCCCTCATGCTCTGGCTCCGGCGGTGGAGCTTGGGCCCCCCTCCCTTTTGTCACGATTATTACTCTGTATCTGGCTGGAACTCTTCCTCACGAAATAGCCGGGTTCCTGTTTGTCGATAGATTTCCTTATCTGGCGATAGGCGCTATGTCCCGACATTGTCTCCCCGGCATAAGAATGTCTCTCAGCCCACTCCTTGGAATCTCACGGTATGAATAATTCGATGAGGGGTCGTGCTTTTCCCATGTGCTATCATGTGTACCTAAAGTTAAATCGATTCAAGTCCACAATTTCTGGCGGTATGACAAGTTGAGGATGTCATTTGCTAGAATGTACTCCTCTCGTCGATTCTCGGCGGCGTGATCTGATGCCGACCCGGTGGCTCGGTGGCTCTTCTGATGTCGATCGTGGTGCCTGCGACATGTACCTCTGCATTCTTGTCGCCTCTCTGCTCTCCCACTCTGGGTTTTGCTCCCTAGTTGCTTTCGTAGTCTTAGTCTATCTGCGAGAATTGGTGCCCCAGATGTGTGCCATGGTGTTCATCTGCGGAGGATTCTATATTGAGGATCTGCTCACGGGCCCTACGGGTATCAAGTGGAATAAGTCTAAGGGCTGAGCGGAAGGTTCCCCTACTTTGTTGATTGACTTATAATGCATGAAGAGGCAAGGGCTATGCGAGATGAAAGGTACCTATGCCTATTATGTCTGCGGGTCATGTAATCGGCATGGTCCCTAGTCCTATCCATAGCTGCTTCTTGCCTTTGGATCACATATCATCTCTCGACCTAAGGCTTGGGTGAGTGTCTCAAGAGAAACCCAATTCCCTCCCCTAGGGGTAGTCTAACTTCCCAAGGTAGGACCTATTGGTCATATTGGCATATGATATCTGTATAGTATGGTGTTCTGAGCCAGTTGCATGAAGATCAAACAAGTGGTCAAACCTGAGAGGCTTGGTCAAAGCGGGGAAGGCTGATGGATATAGCTTGCAGCATTGTACCATCTCTCAAAGTTCTTTGGAAGCCATTGAGCAAAGAAGGGTCTGAGAAAATGGCTTGCAAAGATCGGTGGGGAGTTAGAAAATAGCCTAAGTGGTTGGGGCAGTTACGTGGAAGGGAAAATGACAAATGAGGCCCTTTTATAGACTATGGTTGACCTCGGGATTACAGTGCAAAAAAGGTTCCTAGATGGGAAGACCTTGGTTCTATGGCTCTGGGTGTCCAATTGAGCTACCATGAAGTGCAAATCTAAAAGTAAAGCAAAGCAAAAACACTACATGGCGGTTTGTTGGTCGAATTTGGCTAATTTGGGTTAGAAGATGGGCTGACCGGGGTGAGTCGCGGATGGCCTCACGTCATGCGTCCTTGAACATATGGCGTTTGGCCCTGGTCTCACCCGGTTGGCCTATTTTAGGCCAATTTTTGATCATTTTAGAATTTCAAGATGCTAACATGGCTAATTGGGCGATTCTAAGCTAACTAGCAACTTATTTTGAGCAAAGACATCTAAAAGCATGTTTTTGAGGCGGTCCGGGTTGAGTCCGGAGCAGCGCCCGCGTCGAGGGGCGAAGCCATTAAGCAGTCTCACCGGTTGGCCCAAATTTTCTTTTTTTTATGATTTTTTTTTGCCAAAATTTTGTTGTAGTCATGATTTCTAGGATATTTACGAGTGCTATGAAGAATTCTACTACAATTAGGTTCTATTTCCTTAATTTCAAGCATACAACATTTTTTCCTAATTCTGAGAGGGAAATACTTTTATATTAACAAAAAGCACAATTACATGGCAATTTTACTTTTCTAATAAAATTTACAAAATTTGAGGCCCTAGGGCCTCTCCTATGGATCCTCCGTGCTAAGTGAATGTCCTTTGGCATAAGGGTGACTCTCTTAGCATGGATGGCCTGAAGATCCCTTCCTCCAAAGGCTGCACCGGCTACGCTTGGCCAACCTCTTGCGGGGCGGGGCGTTAGAGGGTGATCCTATAATCGGTCGGAACTCCTGCATGACTTCCCTAAGGATCTCTTTCGAAGAAACCTTCCTTATGAGGAGATTTGTGCACATTTGGAAGTGCTTTATCTCCTAAACACCCATTACCTGCCTTTGTTAGGCGGAAATGGTGAACCCTTTTCGGGTTTTCGGTCTAGGTGGGGGTGGCCGGCTGATTTTTTTGACCTGCCGCCCTCCCGCGACCCATTTGCACCTCTTGTGGCAATACCAATGGTTGTACCTCGTCCAGCGGCCGGAGGTACTCCTTGTATCCGCCATTTTAACGCGATCTGACCGGGCGTGAATGCCTGCTCCCCTAGCCACGCTTCTTCACCACTTTTGGTGGTTACGGCCCTTAGGGTAGGGTGCCTGGCGTCGGGGTCACGATCTTTGCTCCTCCTCCTCCTCGCCCGTCTCCCCCTTCGGGGCCTCCTCCTCTTCCGCGAGGCTCTTCAATAACGGCGGTCGGGCCGGTCGTTTCTTCTCTTTGTCCTTCTTTCACCCCGCTGAGCTCCCGGCTCGCTCCCTCTTCTTCCTAGCAGCCTTCTCTTAGGCCACTCCGCCTTTTTCCTTGCCCTTCTTCTTAGGTCTTTGAAGGGCTGCCTCTTGAGTTTGGTGCTTTGCTGCTGCCCACCCACCCACCTGTTCTTCAACTTTGTTCCTCGACCTCGGTTGTCGTCGAGGGCCCAAAGTGGCCCGGGACTTCGCCCGGTTCTCTGGGTACCAGCCCGATGAAGAGCTGCTGCTTTGGTGCTAGGTCGTCCTCTTGGCGTCATGATAGGTGTCGCCCGGCTAGCTGTGGAGGGAAGCTCCTCCTCTCAGCCCGGTCGAAGGTGCTCGGGGACCTTCTTGACATCTTGCTTCTAGCACTGCGCCATGGAGGGGTGGGCCTAGGGCCAGTCTTCTGTAGGTTTTGCTTAGTGCGTGCCATGTCTTGTGGTTCAAGAAATGGGTGGCGTAAGGCTGATCAAGAGAGGTGAAGGTGAAGGGTTGGAGAGAATGAGGTGTCGGATATTTAAAAGGAGGGTCCTAGGAATATTCTCCCACCATAATTACCCTATTTATTATAGCCTCCTTATTAATTACACCATATTTAGTAATTATTTAATTATTAATGTATATATTAACTTTGTATTAATTTTGTATTTTACTTTAAATTTTCGAATTTCCTAATGGTTTGATGTGCTAATTATGGATTCGCGCCATTTTCACTCGGGTCTCCGATTGGCATGATTCTTGACCCATTTTATGTGAAATTTGATGCAGATACATAATTTCCACACCAATTTACTAGAAGATGAATTGACTTATTCATTTCTTCATCTAACATAAGCTAATTTGGACCCACTACCTAAGAAAAATTTTTTCCCTTATTTTGAGGTTCGATGGTGGAAATTTTTATTTCACACCCTATAAGCTTGTTAGACTACTTTCAAGGTTATAATTAGGTGCTAGTTCTGGTCAACCAAGAACATCGCTCGATACCATTGTGGCGCTCCACGCTAAACATCACGGCCGTAGTACACTCGGCGTGAAATCCCCATCCGGCTCATCAACCGCAGACCCTCCATCTATCCGCGCCGGAATCCTCGGTAGTGCGGGAAGTTCCTGAAAGGTGTCTTCGGCGCCTTCCCCTATGGGCTCCTATCACGGTGAAGCATAACCGTCGGAACTAGCAATACAATACAATATGCTACCTCGAGGGTAGCTCAATCGCATATCCATAGATGCAAAGAGACATAATCATATGCCATAAAACAAGAGATCCCTACGGGTGGCTCGGAGCCACGAAAAGAAGTCGACCAAGTGGATAGCCTCAAGAGAGCGGCCAGGAGTCATAACAATGGCGGGCTGGCATAAGACAATGGCTAGGGTTGACCACTCCATCCGCCCCTCACATGCATACTTTGCGGATGGGCTAGATCGAGGGCTCGGCATGACTCTAACCTTCCGGATCACGCAATCCCATGGCATCACCCATCGGGACTACTCGAGTTGCATCTCCACGGTTAGGTCGAGGTGGGAAGGTTGCATCTCCCCTTCAGGGGTCTAGAGGCTCCGCGATTAGGCTAGAAAATCATTGGCGACACCACGATTAAATGCCAGTGAACCCCCCAAAACAAAAAAGCGACACTTGCAACTCTTGAGGCGAGGGCAACACCTTCGCCCGGGAGGTGTCGGGACCCATGCCGGCCCACCTGTGGCCAGGCCATAAGCCTAGCCCACTATGGGATCCCCAGTAGCCCCCACTTTCGGCGGGGATCCTCCCTCCCACATGCCTCTAGCCCGTTGTGTAGTCTTGAGTCACGGCCATAGCCTCCATAGCCTGGTGGGTTCCTATGCACAGTAGCAATCTACTAGGAACTAAGGGATCTATACTAGGAGCATACTACATATGGCCCTAGGTCTCTACCCCCTTCCCAACACAAGAGGAACAAACATGATCAACCATCATCCCATAATCATCATGAACAATATCATATGAATATCTTAACCTAATCATACATATCTAACTATTAGTTAGGGTTCATTGATTAGGGTTCAAGATGTTCAACAAAGGATCTAGGGTGGCTCTACTCTAGCTCACGAAATACTAACCCATGCGGGTGCTAACTCCCGGATGAACTAACATGGACTCTCTCAACCTACCTCCTCCTCGGCGCTTCCTCCCATCCACGGCGTCTCCATGCTCCTTGGCGTGGCTCGAAGACTTGCTCCCTCTCGATCATACACACCTTCCCGGGGCTGCTGCTCCGAGGCTGAACTACGATGAACGATGCTCGAAACGGAGTTTCGGGCGCGTGGATGAAGGTTTAGGTACTAGGTCAGGGAAAAAAGGTCTAGGGTTAGGGTTAGAGCTAATATAGGTGTGGGTCCACATGGGATGCCACGTGGCACCACTAGGATGAGGCCGTGTGGCGGTTGCTCAATAGGATAAGGCCATGTGGAAATGGGTCTTATCCTAAGGTTATCTAAGTTAACAATTAACTTAGATGTGCGCCCCTTGCCACTTCCCAATGCATACAAGGCTACTTAGGTAGATTTGTATGGTGACGGGTCCAGGAATATACGTATATATAGCGTATATTCCCCTGGAACGTCACAACAATGCTGAGGACATCATTCTTCTAAGGGAGAAGAATGTGACGTTCCATGTATTTATATGATAATATGTACAAATATCATGAAACATCACTATAGGTATTGTGGGGTAAACTAAAGAGGTTTAAGTTAGATATGCTAAGGAATTAATCATTAAGCTATTTAGTGATTAAATACCTAGCTAATTAGTGGTAATCAGAATAACTTGGCCTCTAGGGTAAAGCCGCCTGGACCAACTCGATTGGCCCAGGCTATTTACCCATTTGGGAGGTATGTAAGTGGCTTCCCAACCCAATTCTGCCCAATTCGGCCTGGGAGCTCGTTGGAGGAGGCGCAATTGCTTGTTTGATCAAGCCAAGATACCCGTTAGTTCCTAGACAGATTGATCTTCTACTAACCATTATATGAGTAGTTGGGTGATTAGTCTCTATTTTATGCTTGATCAAGTTATAGATGGATTGATGTATGTATAATAGATGTTCTATTTTTGTTCCTCTTATGTTGTATAGATTAAGGGGGGTAGAGACCTAAAGGCCATCTAGTAGTAGGGATGCTCCTAGCTAGAATTCCTTAAATCCCGGTAATTGTGGCATGTGCACAAGAGCCCACCTGGTTGTGGAGGCTATGATATGATTGAGCACCAGACAACGGGTACTGTGGTGAAGCGGGGGTGGATCCTTGCTAAGCATGGCTACTGGGGCTCCTACAGTGTGGTAGTCTTATAGTCAGTCACCGTGTGTGGGCCTGGTATAGGTCTGACACCTCCTGGGTTGCAGGGTAGGTCCGGAAAGGGGCGGCCTCGGCTCGATAGGTGCAGTGATCCGACCTATAGATTTTGGGGGGTTTAAGTCAGGTATGGATGCGGGGGTCACTGAGGTGGCATGTATCCTCTAGCACACCCAGGGATCCATTGTGCCGGAGGAAGGAATGCCTCCCTAACCTGCCTCATCGGACTGGGGAGATGTAACCCGGAGCAGTCTCATAGGGTGGATCCATGAGATTACGTTTTCGGAAGGCTACAATCACGCCATAGCATAATTCAAACTATATGCAACGTGTGCACAGGAGGGGCGGATGGAATGGACTACCCTAGCTATTGTTCTATGCCAACCAATGCCATCGTCACGATTCCGTCTGTTGATATCTGGAGGCTCCGACTGTCAGTTGACCCCTTGGGTCTGAGCCCAAGGTAGAACCCTCATTTATGATGCATTTTATATGTTATGTCGGTATTACATTGAGGGTGCCTTAGATGATGGATGGGCCATCCATTGAGGTGCTATAGTATTATGTATGTTGTTGCTAGATGCTAACTTATATGTACGCTTCTGCTAAAGAGGATTCCCATAGAAGGCGTGGGATAAATGACATCTTAGGTGTCCTTCACCTAGACACTTGCCCATCACAAGTGGTGGTCAGGCGAGAGGGCCTTCTGGATGGTGATGGAATAAGCCATGGAGGGAATTTCCGTATTTATCTGATGGGAGCATCGTTATAGATTAAAAGAAGCATCACATTATGCGGGCCGATGAAGCGGAGGTTGGCGCGGGTTATTTGTTAAAGAAAAGCACGCTTTAATTGCTATGAATTGTCGCCGGTTATTTTCGACTCCCAGTATCCTTTTATTCTAGATTTTTTAAAAAGGAGTCTTAACTTTTATTTGTGCTGGTGGTGGTTGATGTGTTTGAATTAGTATGTTCGTCCTAGTGATAGTTTCTCCTTGGTCTATCTTATGCCCTTGTGCTCTCTCATTCGAAAAGTTTGAAGGTTTAGAACCCCTTCTTTGTTTTGTAAGTTACATGGTGTGTAAAAGTGGGATCGTTCTCGTTTTGTTAGATGGTGGTTTTGCCATGTTTCCTTAGGTCAGTTGGTATTTGGATTAGTATATTTGTCAGAGTTGATGGTTATTTCCTTTGGTGGCCTGCCCATGTCCTTGTTCCCTTCTTTTTGAAAATGTTGACAGTTTAAAGCCTTCTTTGGTTTTTAGTTACAGGGTCCTTGGTGTGGAAAGATTCGAGCTATAGTTAGGGTATGGCATCTCGAGGAGATGCTGATAGGAATCGTTTTGGAAATTACAGGGGTCAATGAGACACTGACTTCTTGTTATTTTTCCCATCTTGTCCGGTATTGCTCAACTCGATCGTGCATTTTCCCACATTACGAGTGATGGTGCCATCTCTAGTCGACATTGATTGGGATCATTGTCAACTTAGTGTCCACATAGCTCAACAAGGGACTAACTTCTTTGTATGTTGCTTTTTTAAGCCAGGTCAGCTTTGCATTTAGTCACTTCGTGGCATTTTCTTAGCGGTTCCTCATCATTTCCTGTATTTAATGAACACACGCCATTTGCCTCCCTTTGTTGGCACTTGATCTATGCAATGAGGACTTTAGCACAAGTTTTCGGGTGAGTCAGATGTTTCCAATGTCTTATATATAAAGTTTATCCACCATCTCCATTAAGATATTCTGGCGTTTTCTCTGTTTTCCTTAGCTGCATTCGTTATGAGTTGGTGGTTCATGTCAGTCCATACCATGTGGCTTTTAGTTATTCTCAAAAATTTTCAAGTCCCGTAGATATGGTTGTGGTCCATAACATCTCTATTTCCTACCACATTAGCCCTTTTAATGAGCTTTGCTTGCATAGTTGAATGTGGTCTTTTTTTGCTTAGGATCTTAGGTTTCCCCATCGTCGGTCTATTGGTACCATTTATGGTGGTTGCTTACATTTGATTGTTTTGCAGGGGTTTTACATTGGTGGTATTTGCTGGAATCATTTAGTCCATTTATGCATGGCTTTTGCCAGTGTCTTATCTGAATTTGCATTTGGTATGGGTTGTTGATCTATTCAATTCAACATCGATGCTCGTGAGATTTAGTTGCAGATCTTATGTTGTATTCCCTTATGTGGTTGGTTCCTTGTTATGTGCCCCTTTAATTCCTTTGGCTCATTAACTTCTTTCCACTGCCTTTATTCATTCCCTTTACTACATATCGTCCATTATTCTCTTTTATCCACTTTAGTTCCATTTATTGAGCTCTAATGGTGTTCCTTGTTAGTACTAGTTCTTGCAGTCCGGGTTGCGCTCGAGTTGCTTCTATATGTCTTGTTACACTGCTCTACTTGTGTGCTCCGAGTTGCTCCATCTGCCTGATTGCTCTTAGCATTCTTGTCTCATGGTATTCTCAGTTGTAGTTTGTTCACTTGCCCAATGCGTGATTTGTTCCTCTTGCTCTTGCATTTCTCGTGGTATTTTCAGTCGTAGTTTGTTCGATTGCCCGATTTATTCCCTTCGCCTTTCTATCTCCGGAGCGGTTTTCTATTGCCTTGAGTCTTATTTATTCCACCTTCATCCACCTTGCTCTACGCTTGGTTATCTTTAGTTTTATGCAAATTTCCTTCCCGACTCCAGACACAGATCTTGGACCGGATGATGTTCCCAGCACCTGTGACCATTGGAAAAGCGAGTCATCATGGAATTCAAGCGCCACGATAAGCCCCGGGTGGTCATCTTCCGCGATTGAGGCGTGCGGTGGGTGGCCATCTGCGTCGGGGCCGGAAGTTGAAGGGGACGGCTCTGTACAGGGGACTTGACCCGGCCCACGGCAAGGGCCGAGGCGTGGCGGCCAAAGTCGGGGGCTGCCGGAACATGGAAGGATCTGCGGGTGAGGCGACCAAACAAGGATCGAGGCACTCAGGCCCCTCGAGTCCCCTCGAGGGGCCCCGCCGCTACAGAGCATCCCATCTTCCCTCCCCACAGGACCACCACTACCCGCAGGACTGAAGTGGCGTGCATGCCACTAAATAGGGATCGTGCCTCGGCGTGGTATCCTGGAATTCGTGGCTTTCCATGGCGAAGGGGCAGATCTCAATTAAAATTCGCCATGGACATGGACCTTATCTTCCTCATGGAAACATGGGAACATGCTAGTCACATGCTACGATTTTGCCGGGGATACCGGCTTCTCCATCTTCAATGAGTGCAGGAAAGCGAGGACCGCGGAGGAATTGCGTGTTCTTGCCCGGCTGACCTTGGCCCAATCGGTCTCCACTGGCGGGAAGCTTCCCACATCTTTGAGAGCAACTTTTTACCACCACGCGCGCGCGGATGTGGGCCGGGAGGGAGCCCTATGTCGATCTATATGATGACATCTGGCCATGCTGAACAATTGGGCAAGGTCATGTTGCTTGGAGGATTTCAATCTCATACGCCTGAGGCGGAGAAGCGGATCCCAAAATTAGCACCTCTAGGCGGATGTGTTGCAAATGGACCCCGAGAGATGGTTTGGCCAAGGGCGTCGGATAACCACCGGGTGACCTGGTATGGCCGGTATTTCTTTGATGCTTGTGCGGCGTATCTTTGACTGGTCATTTGCAATGGGCTGGCACCGTGGCCGATCCTCCGGTAAACTTCACCCGGGGAGAACCCGGGGGCACCCGGTGTGGTGGATTACGTGCTAGCGGGGCGAGCAATGCCTACACTTGATCACTTGCTTGATGTAATGGGGCGGTGGTAGGGGCGAGGAAGTAGACTCAGACCATCATTTTGTTCTTGCAAGATAGATTGGCGGGCCAGCCGAGCACCCATTGCCCCAACACCCCATGTACCCGCGGTTGCGTCACGGATTATGATCATGCGGCCCGGTCTATCACGAGGATGCTTGAGCATGAGCTGCCCGGGAAGTCTTGGAGCTCCCCACTTCAGCGCCCGGCGGCCCGGTGAACCCGGCTCCTTAGAGGGTAGGGGCGGATGCTTTGGGAGAAAGCAGCTCTCGGCGATCCACGGGGGCTGCAACCCCTTCCCCATAATAAGCGGTTCGATGGCGAATGTGGGGAGCTGAAATGATGGCTCATGAAGTCTTTGGACCCCACCATTAAGCCCACATGCCGTCCCGTCAATACCGCTCCTTCCTCAAGACCAAAGAAAGCCATGTACCTTGCGAACTCAACAGATGTTTGGTGCGCTGGGCCCGCCACCTTAGGGCCTTACGGAGAAAGGTCTTGAGTAAGCTGCACCTGACCCACGGGAAATATTACCGGAACAATGGGTGAGATACTTGCGGCGGTTTGTATGACCCAATGGGAGGCCGGGCACCGGTACCTCCATGAGCGAGGGCTTGGTCATTCTTGAAGGGATGTCATAATGGGCCTGCAGCGCCTAAGCTAAGCGGGAAGGCGTGATTTGGATGGTATCTTGATGGGAAGAGCTTCTCAAGTGGGCGGGCCCCAATGGTGCGGTTCTCCCGGCGCACTCTTCAGCGGGGGGCATTGCAAGAAGGCTTCCCCCCCTTTGGACTACCGTAGAGTTGTGCCCATATACAAAGCGAGGGACCCCACGGTTGACCAACTATCGTATTATCGTATGGTCAGTTAAATCTTTGCCAAGTTGCTTCTTTGGGATTCTTGAGCGGCGGCCCGACACTTTGGGCGAAGGATGGAGAGTCGCGGGCTCTCCAGCGAGCGGGCTTCGCCCAGGCATTCTACTATTGACCATATCTTCACTCTGCGAACACTCATAGAGGATATAGCGGAATCAGCGCCCGAGAATACATGTTTGTTTCTTTGTGAATTTAAAAAGGCTTTTGACCTGATTCCTCGGGATAAGTTGTGGGGACAGATTGAGACAACTAGGGACCCCGTCGACTTGCGAGAATGCTATATCACGGACTATCTGAGGCTTGCTCCGGTCGTCTCACCTTGTCGGGGCAGGTTGTTAGTAGCATTGGGGTCGCCCGGGGCTGCCCTCTATCGGCCGGCTCTTAGGCTTACATTGACCAGCTAGAAGAATGGCTAGGCGAGAGCAGGGCTTCGGTTGATGCACCACATAATCAGGCAACTCATATATCTTGATGATGTTGCCACGCTTCCTTATACTCGGAAGGACATGCAGCCCACACGGATGCTTTGGACACTTTCGCCAATTCAGCGACATGAGAGTTAACTTGGCCCAAGAACAAAGGTGCTGCTAGTACCATCATCTCGGCACCGCCTTCCCTCATTCACTTACGGGGGCAGGTAGTGGAGGTGGCTCGATCTTATAAGTATTTGGGCATTCGGTTTTCTACTACCACACAGGGATGCATCCATCGGGTTACGGTCCTTTAATTTTGGAAAGCCACGTATGCAATAAAACAACGATCCTGGGCGGTATGCATGGGGTCACCGAGGCACACTTGTTCAGGGCCTTGGTTGAACCCGATCCTCCTCTATGGGGCAGAAGTGTGGGGGCGGTGATATCCCTCACCACTTGGAGCGATCTAGGCAGTGCAGAAGGCCTTCTTGGCGGGGGCTGGGAGTGAAATCCGCGGTCCCCATATCGGATCTTGCTCGGGAGGCGGGCTTCCTTCCATTCTGAGAGGGGCTTGGCTGGAGCGTCACCTTATTTACTTCGAGAAGGTGGTGGCTATGGATGAAGCCGGCTGCCCAACCTTGCTTTGGCGATGGCGATGGGCCCTTGGCGACTCAAAGCTTCTTTGGAAAGACAAGCAAGCCAGGTGGTTCGCTATGGAATGTGCGGAGGCACGGATGTGGACGGTGCATACACCCGCAGAAGGCAGCGCCTTGAAGCGTGCTTGGATGCTTGCTTCATGGCCAAGCTTTGGGATCTGAGAGCATCACATGTCAAAGTGGCAAATTATCGACGGCGAGGTTAATCCCATGCTCACGAGGGGCCCACACCACTACTGGCGCACCCATCTACCCATGAAAAAGCGCGGCGTGATTGCTTCCATTAGCCGGGGTGCACACCACCTCCGCGTTGAGGCGGGGAGATGGATTGGGGGCAGCGTGAGGGCGAGTGCATCGGTCTTTGTCAGCGAGCCATTGAGGATGAAAGTCCGCCCTCTAGGCTGTCCGTGCGATACCAGCATATCCGGGCTCGGTATGCCGGGTTAGTTGTTGCCCCATCGGGCCTTGCATGAGCTCTTGAGCGACCTCTGTAGGCTTGTTGGGATCGTACCTCCAGGGAGGTAATGGATCTGCCGGACTTCCGGTTATGCCCCACATAAGACATTAACCTGGTTTGTGTACTTGTGATTATGTATATAACTATGCAGTATGTCAGCATCCTTATTGCTACTAAGGTTTTTCCCCCGAAAACCCTTCGGGGCGGGGGTTTTTTAATCCTGGTAGTAATACGCCTGCTGCTCTCTCTTTGTACTTGGGTCCCATAGGCCAGTTGGTCTCCGTGGACGATAAAATCATATTCTATTCTATTCTATTCTTCTTGTCAATCCATCTGTCCTAATTTAGGCACCTAAAGAACATTGTCCTTTGCATAAAATCACTAAGTTTCATGGATCTACTCATGAACATTGGCCTCTTCTTGGGTTTGCCAGTATCTTAGCCTTATTGTTTGGCCCTCTGCTGTCTGACCTCCGTTCATTACCAAGCATCCCATAAGTTGTTTAATTTGCGTATGTTTTCTTTCACGTCTAGTTGGTTATTACAGGCTACTGAATTTTGGCATTACTAGGCATCCCATAAGTTGTTTGATTCTCGGATATTTTCTTTCATGTCTAGTTAATTATTGCATCCAATTGAAATTTTAGCATGGGTTTTGTATCCTCCATATTGGCTATAGGTTGCGCCTATTTTGTGCCTATCTTAAGCTTAGGTTTGGCCTCTCGCTAATTTCTTCATCTCTTAATGTTTTTTGGCTAGTTAACCCTTGTTATGCCCATTAATGGTTCCTTGCTAGCATTCAGTCTTGTAGTTTGCTTCCATACTTCTTGATACTCTATTCTGCTCGTCTGAATTGCTGTGAGTTGCCCTGCATATTTTATTGCTCTTGGCGTTCTTGTCTCGTGGTATTCTCAGTTGTTGTAGTTTGTTCACTTACCCAATGCCTGATCTATTCCTATGGCCTTGGTCTTTGCCTTTCTTATGGTATTCTCAGTTGTAGTTTGTTCAGTTGCCAATCTGTTTCTCTCATCCTTTTATTTCCGGCGCGGTTTCTATTCCACTATAGCATATTACACCACTCTTCTCCTCGGAATTGCCCAATCTGTCTGTTTTCTTCTTGGCCTTCTTTAATTTTCTCATGGAATTCTTAATTTGTTCATTTATCCAATTGCGAGTTTGTTGCTCTTACCCTTCCAGGTTCGACAGCAAATTTCTATGCCCCTCCCCAAGTTTTCATTATCTCGGGTACATTCTATCTAGTATTATCTAGTCATTCACACAGTTTGGGGTTGTTCATCAAGCCATTCCCGTCAGTCTATAGTCCCTCGATGTCATCTTCCGCCTATGCTAGATAGTTCCATTTAATTTCTTGGGATTCGTTGTTCATGTCTCCATAGTTCTGTCCAGTCGGAACTATGGAGATCCCACTCTAAATAACATTGTTGCTTCACCCCCCTGTGTTTCTCAATTGTCTCCTCTTTGTATCACCTTTTTTGAGGTAGTCTTTCTATCCCTTCCATCAAGTGGCATTTGATCCAATTTGGCTATCATTTACTTTGGAGCTATCTGTTAACCTTCCCACCCCATTCTGTGACCTCGCAAGTGTCCTTCAAGATCATGCTTCTTTCACTCTACTTGCCTATTCATCTATTTGGCATCTGGTTTTGGTCTTGGGTAGGTTGCAAGGTGTCTTCCTTCCTCTCAGTGGTCTCCCATGGCCCTGGACTGTGTTTAGGTTTGAGTTCCTCTTTCTATCGGATGTTGATATTTGTGCATAAGGACCTTTCCTTAGAATGCTATAGTTCTCCTATTATGTAGAAGAGAACCATCATTCTAGGGAAAGGAATGTCAGTCTTCACGCCAACTCTTCTTAGGATTGAGGTCCTCATATTATTTCGAGCCTTCTATGGCCCTTAAAATCTCATTCTCCCATAAAAGCTTTATTGTTTCTTGCATTCCTCATTGGCGTTCCCTTTGAACTGAATCTGTGTTGTTGTACGAAGTTTTCCCCCCTTCCCCCTCTTGTTTTGGTTGGATAGCATTGTATCGATCTTGCCCAGGATTGTCGCCCATTGGTCTTTTTTGCACCCTGAATGGCATAGTCCTTTTGTACTTGGATGCTTGTGAGCTTTTGACTTATGATTACTATTACTATCAGATTGATATTCAGTTGGCCAATGGTCCCCTGCATTTTTTCCAGCGTAGCATTTGTCGCTTCTGGAGGGCAACAAGGGGAAGGCCCCTTGGTCGAGCCTGTATATATATTGGAATTCTCAAACTCGACATAACCACAGTGGCTTCAAAGGATTCTCATGGTTTGTTTCCCCATACTGATGTTGTCATTCTTATGTTCCCGATCTCGGTGTAGTCTTGTGGCTTCCGAGGATGCTCATGGATCATTTCTCCTTTTTGATACTAGGATTCTTGTATTTCTAACCCATCTTGATAGTCTCGGCACTTGACCCCCTACGTTGGACTATTAGCATGTTCTTGATTTTTCAGTTTTGGAGCTCGACATCAATAGCACTCATGGAATGGCGTGTCTTGACGAGTGCCAAATTTTGGAAAACTCACGGCCTCACTAAGCGTAGTTGGGTTGCTTTTTCTAGGCGACACCTAAAGCGAGCAGCGTGAATAAGCGAAACTTTAGCAAGACATGTTTGAGTTGCGGCTTGGATGGTCTTTGTGAGACTTGGTTGGGAGTGCAACCCGATGAGTGGCGATATTTTTGGGGTTGCAATTTGGGCCTTGCGGCAATCTTTTGGCTTCTTTACGGCTTGAGGCCCTTCTTGGGGGCCTAGCCTTACTATATGAGCGATTTTGTGTAACTCGGGTTTGATTGGACGGCCGGGATGCTATTATTTTTTACTCATTTGAGGTTCGCTTGTTGTGTACCCTATGGGTTATTGTACTCATTCATTTAGCTCAACGGAACACCACTTCACTGGTGTTGATATTTGCACATAAGGACCTTTCCTTAGAATAGCAAATTTAGAGTTACCTGAGTCAGCGGTCTGCTATCTTGTTCTGCTTTCGATTATGTAAAAGCGGACTATTTGGGAATGTCATAACTGTACGGTATGAAGACAATAATGGACAAGAAATTCAATTTATTATTTTCTCCTCTCTAAGATGTACTAGTGCCAGATATGTGTTGCATACCCTTGTTTTGTCCACGAAGTTTATCCTAAGTATTGACAACAGCTGAATTTGAGTGGTATTTTTTGCACATGCAATTGACAATGTTGAGCAGGAGAATATGCGAGAACCTCACTCTGATGTGGTGATATATGCGATAGCCATTTACATACTCAATACACGAATCAAGTGAAGCCTATAAAACATCGTAAAGATAACATTTTAGCAAAATCATGTAGCCATCTTAGCCAAGGGCGAATAATCTCGTGTATGTGGAAGATGTGGACAAGGCGCCCAACAGCTAGGCGTCTACTGCTTAGAACTCCGAGCCGCGATGTCTGAGGTTATATGAAACATGCACAAGTTGGCGCAACCCGGTAGACCCAACCATTCGAGGCGTGTGGGGTCGCTAGGGATGCCCTCTCTCTCCCACCTATTTGGACTGTATATGGATCAGCTGGAGAGATGGCTCGCTGATAATGGAGGCACTAGGGCTCAACTCCTATACCAGATCGCCAGGCAGCTGATCTATGCTGATGATGTGGACCTCCTAGCACACACTCAGGCGGGCATGCAATGCCATCTACGATGCCACAGACCCTGGTTGCCGGATATGGCCCGACATGCCCGGCGTCAACTTAGCCAAGACCAAAGGTAGTACTTGTATCGTCGGGTACCAACCAAGGCCCCAACCCTAACTTATCGTGGCCAGAATGTGAAAGTGGTGTTCGCCTACAAATATTTGGGGATGGAGTTCCCGTCGACCATGAACTGGGTCAATTCCATTCGGCTGCGAACTGCAGCAGGTTGAAAGGCACTCTATGCAATGCAGAACAATAGCCACAAAGGCGGCTGTATGATTGGGCCCACCAAAGCGCACCTATTCAAAGGTGCTAGTTAGAACTTTATTAGCTACATGGGGTCAGTGCGGGGCTCGGTGATTTTCCTCACCACTTGGAATGACTTGGAGCAGGCGCAGAAAGCTTTCTTGGCAAAGGGGAGCCCTTGACAGACACATCGTCTACTTCCAGAAGGTGGTAAGCATGGATGATACTCGTCACCCTAACCTCGCTTACACTATGGCAATGGGGCCTCAATACCTAAAAGCCTCTTTTGGCCGGAAAAGAGCTCGATGGCTGGCCGATGGAATGTCGCGAGAACGCGGGGTGCATCCGAGTGTAAACGGAGGCAAATCGCCACACTCTCAGACAGTACCTTGACACATGCTTCCTCAGCAAGCTATGGGATGCCAACACCCTTTGACAAGTCAAGACGTCACATTATCAATGCCACATAAATCCCATGTTGGGACGGGGCCCGCAATGCTACCTGCACACTCATCTATCCATAAAAAAGTGTGGATCCATTGCCTCTATCCGCATAGGTGCACACCATCTCCGGATTAAGACGGGGAGATGGATTGGGGAGCCGCGTCCGGAGAGGCTTTGCCAACGCTGCCAAGTTGGAGCTGTGGAAGACGAATGCCACACCTTTCATAGTTGTCCGACATATGAGGACATTCGGATACGCTATGTTAAGCTGGTCCGTCCTGGCTAGCCCCTGCATGAGATGCTGAGCACGAGCTCAATACGAAGGTTGGGATCATACTTTCAAGAGATCATGGATCACGAGATCAGTTCGGCCCTCGCACTTACCTGATACGTGTACATAAGTATCTCCCCCATGATATATATATTTGTAGTTGTATTTGTACAGTTTGACAGCAAACCTATTCCTGTCACGGTTGTCTTGTCTTGCAAACTTTACAAATACGTAATCTTTATCATCGACAAAAATCATGGCATAAGCAGTCGAACTTTCAAAATCTTTCTTCCGGCTATTATGAGTTGCTTGACCAAAAATCACGAGTATCTGAATGTTTTACTTGTTGCATTTAGTCACTTCTTGATTCTAACATTCTTCTTATGGTAATCTTGGGGTAAAAAATTGCTTAGTAAATGAAATGATCTTTGCATGTAACACACATGTAATACGTATTGTGGGAGATTATGTTGTTGATCGACTATGGGGACTATCTTTGCATTGTATTCAATGTCACTCTACAATGATATTGAAGAAACTAGAAGAATATTTATAGTATATAAAGATTTGTGTTGTGAAAGTTTTATACTTTCTTTTTTGGTGAACTTTATGTAAAACATTGATCGATTGAAATGAATCTTTTCTCACTATCGAATGCTTTGTAATTTATCTATGATATTGGTATAAATACACATTTCTTAAAATTCAAAGCGGGACATCTGAGGAGGCCTATCTGGGTAAATTACTAGAAATAATCTAGGATTGAAATCAGATGAAATTCCATGCCCACACTTATTGGAAGTCTAAAAGGAGTTACATGAACTCTATAAAATAGCTACGGAAATGGAAGCAAATGGCTTCGCTGTCTAGTTGTTTAATCAATTTTCATTGTTGTTCTGTCTATGGCCCGAGGGCTTAGAAGGTGTGATTTAATACATTATATTACATTACATATTTGGCGGCGAGGAAGTATTGGAATTATGTGGTATTGACCATGTAGACAAATATAACTACTACTTGTTTTTAGAGTTGGTCAATTCATGGATAGTTGTCATTCAAGAAGGTGAGAAATTTGCGTGATCTTGTTCTTTAGATTTAGCATTATACTGGGATTCCATTTTTGGCCCATCGTATCATGTAAAAGAAAAGATAACCATTAATCAAAACAATGTGAAGTAGTGTCCCTCCTGTCAATACTCATTATTTACATCATATCATTGGCAACATCAATAGTTGACACACAACACCACATTGCTCCCAGTTTGCATTGAATAAACTCCTGGAAGCAAGGTTCCTGGAATATTGTCTCACGCTGGAAACCTCAAACTAGAGGATAGACTAACTTGAAATCCTTAGCAAGAAGACAAACTGTAGCAAACTAAAAGACAAGTAACTTCCCAAGATTTTTTTAGGTTAACTGGACACGATAGCAGAACTAACACGATAGGAAGGGAGTGGGAACGTCATATGCCCTAAAATGCTTAAACCACATCAAGCCCTTAAGGTCCTTAGCTTGTTATTTACTAAAAGGTCCCAACCTCTGTTCTTTAAAGCATATGGGTTGTCCGGAGAAAGCACATGCCCATATGCTGTTTTATTCTCGATCAAGCTTGTCCAAACAACGTATTCTGCCATCTAAGGAGAATGTGCGGGGACAATATTCAAAACCGACACACTACATCCAGTTATCATACGTGGCCCACAAAAAGTGCCATAGTGTCAAAACCATGTATGTGTGAACATAATTTTGTACCTTGCTATACAATTCATGGACATTATATATTTATTTATCAGTACACCAACCAACACCTGACGGACATCCTCTACTAGAAATGGCATGAAGGATGAAAGCAAACTAGAGATGTTCAGGAAGCTTGAAGAGGTTCCATGGACCCAAGTTAGCAAGGTTACCATCAATCACAATGTTTTGGCCACTTATAAACCGGGTTTCATCACTAGCCATGACTAAAAAGTCTCGCAATCTCCTCAGGCTGGAGCAACCGAGTAGCCAGATCATGCCTTTGCCCTTGTCCTGGATCAACCTTAGTTTGGCTAATAAAAGAATGAACAGCAGGGTGAAACTTTCCAAGATGATCCGGAACTTTAGTATCAACAAAGGCTGGAGAAATGCAGTTAACCTAATTCCATATTGGGCTAGTTCAGCGGCAGCGGTCTCGCAACACCCAATGCTCCATGTTTACTGATGGTATATGGATGACATGCTCCCCTGCTATTACAGTGGTCAAGCTTCCTGTGAGAAGTATACAGCCAGATTTGGCGGGAATCATAACTCTGGCTGCATGTTTTACCCCTAAAGCCATCCCTACTAAATTGATCTTTAACACACAGTCTAGATCTCCAGCATCCATCTCAACTATGGACCTTGTAGGTGTTGGACTTGAAGACAAGATTCCTGCATTGTTTATCATAATATCAAGACGGCCATGCTTGTTTACTGCTAGATCTACCAAGGCCTTGATGTCCTCCTCCATTCTTACATCACAGTGAGAAAAACTACCTTCCCTAATTTTTTCTGCCAAAGCTCTTCCATTCTTATCATCAATGTCTCCAATAATCACCTTTGCTCCATGACGAGTGAATAATTCTGCTGTTTTAGCTCCGATCCCATTTGCTGCACCTGTAATCACTGTTATCTTGCCCTCTAACCTAAATTTTCCAATAGATCCACATAGTAACACATGAGTTTGGAGTTTCATCATCATAGAGTAAGGATGGCGTTAACAAACCTCTTAGAAGTATGGTTTGCGCCAGTCGACAAGTGTCTATTAGCGCATTTGAACAGGCCAGCAGGAGAACATTTGTAGTTTGAGCTCGCCAATAGGATCCTTCTAAGAAACAACAAAAACCAAGATAAAACAGAGGCAAAAATGGAACTTAGAAACGGAAGAAGAAGGTTTAATACCTGAGCAAGGCCATACCGCTTTGTCTGCCATGTTGCTGTTTGCTCGTTCACATACAGAATACAACTATTAACTGACGAAACATGTAAAGGTGCGTGTAGCGACACGTTCTTGTGCCCATTTTGTCCCCAAATGCATTGGTACTACTTTTAAGCCCCCCATGATTTTCTACCTCGCACAACCACTCACAAATCACACAACCACTCACATCTCTATGCATACTGCTTGTCAAATTTGTATAGATTACTTATTTAAGAAATAAATACAGACCATCAGAGTTATGCAATTATTATAGGTTGTCTAGTTTCAATTTTGGAATTCCAAAAAGGGCGTGGCCGTCCAGTTTTTCCAATGGTTGTGGTTTGGTTTTTTTTGTAGCCCTACAATTGTTAACGACCTAGAACTTAGGCGACAAAGCATGCCCGTTCCATGGTTGCCCAGCGCATGGAGATCTGCAGCAGATCTCCACATGGTTTCCGGATCTGCTCCAGTGGGATGGCAAGTTTGGATTTGCCGGTGGCTGTTTCTATGTCTTCTACTTCTACAAGCGGAGGGCAGCGATGGCAGAGAGCGCGTCATCAACACAGCCTCCTGTAGGTACGTTTTCATCATGATGAAGCGTGTCTGGTTCAGGTTTTTGCTTAGGACGCCCGCCTGAGAGTAGCTCAGCTGTTGCATCCAGGTGTATCAGGGATTCAATTAGGCTAGACTGCGGCACAATTTTTCACAGAAGCAACTTTGTTGAGGTGCCATCTGAGCCCTTAAAATTTCTTGAGGATAATAGGCTACATCTTCTTGTAGATCTATGTGATGCCGGTGCTCATGCTCCTAGGAAGAGAGGTAGGCCGTTGCTTTGAAAATCCGAGAGCAGGATGAGAAGGCGAAGAAGAAGAGGCAGAGGCAGAGGGAGAAGGAGGAATTAAAGCAAAGGAAAGAAAAGGAGAAGGCAGAAAAATGTGAGAGGGTGAGGAGAGAAAGGGAGGAAAAGAGAGGGGCAGATCTAGTGAAAAACTGGAAGCATGCAGGCCAAAAGCCTAAGACTGCTGAGAAGTCCACTATAATTGATCTGAATGTGACAATTAGCATTGGTGGAGCTGATATATGGGAGGATTTGTACGTCATGACTTGTCAGTTTCTTGAGAGTGAGTGCTTGGCTGGCATGGTGTCTATTGAGCGTGGATCTGAATCGGACCATTTGCACCTGCACTGTGTCTTTAGGATGCGCATCACCACCCCTACAGCTGTGAATATTCATCTCAAATGTGCCCTAAACTGGGTGGATCACAGGCCGCAAGGAGGCGTGATTCTTTGCAAAGCTCTTAAGACACCCGCCTACACTGCTTTGAGGGCATGTTGGGTTACTGCCTTAAAGTTATAGGCAAGATGCACTTCAAGAACCACATGAAAGCAATGACTCTTGAGCAGTTGGAACGAGATAAGAACCTCTATGCTCTTTACAGCGCAGGGGAGATAAAGAATTGTGTGGTTCTGGACAATCGAAACATTCTTGCTCGCGCACGGCATTTTGTGCTTTATCATGGCAGGAAGCAAAAGACTGCTAGACTGCTAGCTTATGCTACACGCTTGCTAGAATGCTCTGGACAGGACGCTTCATCCTTTCTAGCGCTTGGGTGCTCCCATTTAATAGCAACAAAATCAGTTACGAAAGAGTTGAAGCGGCATAGCGCCTTGCATTGGACCCAATGCACGCGTCCATCAAGGATATAAGGTGCATTATTTATGGTCTGCCACCTGGCGAAGATCCAATCGAGAGAGTTGGAAAGAGGTGAAGATGCTTCTGGGATAATGCAATAGCATCGAGGGAATTGGACAAATTGGATGCGATGTTGGACGAGGAAGAGGCAGTAGACGATGGAGATGAGAGGCCAACATAGGGTTTATGGATGAAGAAGAATGTTCTGAGGAGACCCCAGCTTTCCAGCCTCCTGAAAATCACGATGTGATCCCCTTCCAGGACTAAATCCCTCTAGATGTAATTGATGGAACATTAGCTATCTCTTAGTGAGCAATCCAGTTGCATTCCTTGACTAGAACTTACAGCACGTTCTTTTATCAAAGAAATAGGCAGAGTGACTAATGCATTCTTGATTGTTTTCTTTTGTAGGTGCAGTTGATGACGACGAGCAGGAGACCCCTCCAGCCTTGCCGTTCACTCCGTTCATAGCACTTGATCCGGAGTTTGATAGTGATGGTGTGGTGGAGGCTAGTGTGGCTGCTCCTCCTGCTGGTCCGTTTTTTGATGTGGAGTGGATGAAGACTAACACATGGAGAATTGTTCATAACTTGAATGTAAATTTGATCGATGTTGTTGACATCTTGGAAGAGGCTCTTACCTCAATGGATGATCCAGCGGTAAGCGATCCCATTCTAAAGAAACCATTCCATTGATATACTTTATTCGGGAAAGAGCATTTGCAACTAGGTTGTTTTCTCCAGGGTATGCTGAATTTCAAATTGAGATGCATGTGAGAAGTCCAACCATTGTGCTTGTATAGGACTTAACTCTACTTAACTTTGTGAAAATTTTAACGTTTTATGATATGTAAACACTATAAACGTGCATGTCTCTTTATTGGTCCCCGACCTCAGACTCAAGCTACAGATCAAGCTACAGATCGCTTCTTTTGACGCCTCCCCTTTTCATGCAAGTCCTACCACATGCACGGATAATAAACTTCATCGCAAGGTTGCAGAACAAGATAAGACCATACAAGATTTACGGGCTGAAGTTGGACAAGCAGTTCAGTCTGTTGATGATGCACACCAAATCACTGAAAGCTACAAACCTTTGGCAGTTCAGGTTGCCATAAGTTTTCCTCTGCCCACTAGCTATCTTCCATATGTTAAGTCACATCACTATATCTTTCTTCTAAGTTGGTTGGCCTTTGGTAGATCTTTTGATACCTCTTTGATGATCAAGGATCTTATGAGCATTTGGCCTAATCTCTTCATTTTGGATAAAAGTCTTTTTTGTGCTTTATTCAATTTTGAGATTGATTCTGTTTAAAGATCTTGGATTCTTTGTTCTGGGCATGGTACAACTGATGGCCTTCGTCATGCATAATTTCCTCTTGGCCTGTTATTTCCATTTTTTCCAGTGCTCAAAAGACTCTCACTCTCGGAAGCAAGATAACAACCTAAATGGTTATTGTGATTTAAAGTGTCCCAACAGAATGGTTGTATACCCAAGTGCACTGGATGCAATAGATTAAAACCCATCTATATGCACTAAATTGCCCCTCAAATTTTAATATTTAAGCAATAGTTGATCACTCAAAGCGACCAAATATGGGCTGCTATGCAAAATTATGCAGCCATAGATATAAGCTGTACTATGGCATTTCTCCATCTATCCTTCATAAATGCAAAGAAATCCCTTGAAAAATTGATCTATGTACCTATGGAAGATGCACTCGGGTTTCAAATATCTTCATAACCTCAATCATTTCAAGGCTGGCCCCAATTTCTTCACAAGCTCAATCAATTCAAAGCTGGCTGTGAATCTGCAGATTTAGAAATCATGACATTAGAAATAACCATCAAGCAACCCGATGGGCCATATAATTTCTTCTTTTTTTTCAAGGACAACAAACTCTTATTCAGTATTCCAAAGTACACACATAGATGCAGAGACAGGAATAAAATCTCAGCAGACAAAGATAATCCACTGAGTGCAGCCACCTGTCTATGCATAAGATAAGATACCCAAATATTCCTCAAAAATCAAATGTTTTTTCTTAGGAGCAAGCTGGGAACATAGGTATGCCTTCACCAATCTGTCTTGCGCCTCATGGAGTAGTTGGTCGACACTAATTGATAAGCTTTTGAAGATACACATTCGTCTTCCTTTCCAAATAGACCACAACAACCAGCTGAAGCTAAGTGGAAAGCCTGTTGCTGCAAGCTGTTCCAAGCGGAAGGATAAATGGCGAGAAGCACCTGCTGGCTAGTCAAGACCACATGGAAGAGAGATAGTAACCATGACCAAACTGGTTGAACTTGGTAACATAGAAAGAAGCAGTGCCCGAGACTCTCAACTTGTCGCTTTACGATGGGGCGAGGTCCCGAAATGCGGGGGGATAAAACTTATGAACCAACACATTAACCCATAGACATCTGTGAAGGAGTTGCCACCATAAGGTAGAAACTTTGGGATGGAGCAATTTATCCAGACCCAGGACCACATATGCTTCCACTGAGGAGGGGGAATGTGGAGCTGTTGGCCAGCCCGAGGGGGGACAATGTCAACATCAACCAGCTTTTGATATAACGAATGCACATTGTTGTGTACCCCTATGGGACATTGTATTCATTTATTCAGCTCAATGGTGATGTTGATATTTGTGCATAAGAAACTTTCCTTAGAATAGCAAATGCTAGAGTTACACAGATAAAGCAGATTGCAATGTTGTTCCTGCTCGATTATGAAGCAAACTATTTGAGAATGTTATAACTATATGATATGAAGACAATAGCGGGCAGGAAATTCAATTTATTTTTTTCTTCTCCCTAAGATGTACTAGTGCCAGATATGTGTTGCATACCCTTGTTTTGTCCAGAAAGTTTATCCTAAGAATTGACAATAGCTGAATTTGAGTGGTATTTTTTGCACATGCAATTGACAAAGTTGAGCAGGAGAATATGCAAGAACTTCACTCTGATGTGGTGATATATGTGATAACTACTTGCATACTTAATACACAAAACAAGTGGAGTCTATAAGATGTCATAAAGACAATATTTTAGCAAAATCATGTAGCCACCTTAACCAATGGCGAATAATCTCGTGTGTGTAGAACATAGTTCCATTAGGGTTTATTGCATCGAAGTTTGTCATGATAAACAAAATACAAATCATGGACTTCTTAATGTTTGAGTTACTTTTTTTTTTTGTTTCTATACTAATCACAAAACAAGACAAATTGCTTATTAGGTGATTTAACTTGCTAGATTCAATATTCATTAAAATCTCGGCAATCTGCTTCTCAAACACATTGTAATTTTTAGCAAATTTTTAAACTATCTCAACAATTCTCATAATAATAGTAATTGTTTGCATCCATTCTCTCCCTCCGAAAATAAACATACTAATTCATAGCATATATCCTATTCGTTTTTTCTTTCCCTTCCCGTCATTTCCACGTTCTTCTTTCCTCCGGGCATCTACTATTAAAATTAATTAACACAAACCATTACATCCAACACTATTAGATTAAAACCCCCTTGAAACCCCCTTTGGTTTGGGTGCATATTTCACATGGGAGTTTACTCAGGGCATCGAAAGCTGTTGGATGGGCATATTTGTTGGATGAGCTGTTCTCGATGCATGAAGATTTGACATTACAGCAAGTAGCCCAACAGAGTTTTGAGTTGATCAAAGTATGTGATGCTCGCTTAGCACATAAGTGGACAATACACATAGGGGATCGAATAGTCGTTTTTTATCATTCACCTATTGATATGTGCTTTGGTTATTAGATCACCTTATTATATCATCATCATCTCCACCTAGTATTTGTAGGCTATATTTCCTTGTTCTATTTACAGTACCTTCGCACCGTTCTCTATGCTAATCAATCCATTCCGTAGAACCGATATTCTCATGAGGAGGAGCATACATGCATGCATGTTTTGCATGTATTTTTGGACGTCTGATTTAGTTTTTTAATGATAAACATCTACATCGGCTTCTCAAATCGGCATTTCTTCTTCGTCACAACGGTTTTCTTTCTTTTCCTTTTGACCCATACAGGGGAGAGGCTTCTTTTTATATGCGTAGACCATTCTTGATGTTTTTCATTCTCCTCTCTCCATCCCCACCTGGTTGTCTCGATTGAGGCTGTTTTCTTTCATCCTTCATGACTCTTAAAAATTAAGCAGAGTTCTCCTCTTATCGGAAGTTTGGATGCATGATGCGAGTCCTCATGAGAATGCTAATCGATCCACTCCATAGGATCGATATTCTCATGCGGTGAAGCATGCATGCATGTTTTGCAGGCATTTTAAGAATCTGGTTTAGTTTTTATAGCAAGAGTCTTCTTCAGCTTCTCAAATCGGCGTTTCTTCTTTGTCTCAGTTGTTTCCTTTCTTTTCCTCTTTAACCACCCTCCCCTTCGTTTGATTATGTATAATTAATTAATTAACTCTCTCTCATGCTAAAATATGCCTAGAGGTGTGACGTTAAAATATGCTTCCTTCCTTCCTTCTCTCTCATGCTTATTGTTTCGCATGGCACGCATGACCAACCCTTTTATTTATTTATTCATTTATTTTGAAGGCATGGTTGGTCACCCACGTCTCCCATGGTAGCCAGTGGGTTTTGAACCCTGGTGGGAATCACCTCAATCAAAGGCCTTACACACGAAACCACCACCGCGATGGACCTCCCTTTTATTTTAGAGGTTTTTTTTTAATCTCATGTATGTGTTTTAGTGTTTATGTTGTGCAGGGGTTCATATAACATGCACTTCTTGGCTTCTTTGGTATTCATATTTTTTGGGGGCCGTGGATATTGAGGAATTACCTATTGCTTTGATGAATGGATTTCTTCTTGAGGGAATATTATTGACATATGTGTTTTTGCCGCCACAAAACTCATGGTCCGTGCCCCCTCCCTTTTTCAAAAGATAGAAACTCAATTAGATATGATCATAAGTACAAATGTTGCAGGATGGCATAAGATCACCTCCGTGTTCAAAATGGATTACAGAGAGCTTTTGTGTTTTTCCAAATTTTATTGTGGAGATTGAAAATCATCTAAAGCACACAATGAATTAAATGAAAATTGAGGAGCACAATGTTCCCATTTGATTTGTTATTTAGGGTAGCCCTTAGCATTGTTCCTATTCTATCCATCTCTTTTCTCCTTACCTCTTTATATAGCTTTATTTTTACGTTCACTTACATCCCAAGGACGTGGATAATGATCTATATTTACAATATAGTACTTAGGACGTGGATAGTAAGGTTGTATCTCCATTAGACCAAAAAAGGCTGGTAACTGTGCCAGCTGGCAAGTTATAGGCGTGGTTTGTATATTCCCATTATATTCACTAGCGTTGAATTTTGTTGACATGGCAAGGGCTTGGACTTCGAGTTTAGATGGATTGCGGAGCTTCTGAATTTCCAAATCGCCCCCCTTGCTTTGTTGGGTAGAAAGCAACACATCATCCTTCTTGTTAGAATTTGGTATTGCACCCTCCACGAATTTGGCGCCAATACAGAATGAGGCAGCAAATTTCTTCAAAGCAGCATCTTTCGAGAACTTTTCTTGTTGCTCTCATCATGAGAGGCAGCAATCGAAACGTTAGTTTTGTAAGGCAAATGCATGGCTTCAGGTCTTTCTCAGTAAACCAGGTATGATTTGTATTCTAGGTTCTGTTTAGTTCTTATATTTTGAGTTGCTTTATGTATCTTATATAGAATAGATAAAGTTGGTGGAGGATACATAAGAATGTGGTACAATTTTATATAAAGCCTAGTGTAGCAGAAACCCAAATCAGGCTGGAAAGAAGATGGATGGATTGAGACAAATGGATTGAGAACACGATTGAGAGATTTGTAAAGATTGAGACATTTGTATTTCTAACTAATTACATCTGCAGGGAACCTTTACTGAGTTGTTACAAGATTGTGAAGAGGATGTTGTGCTTGAAACTCAATGCTTGGATAATGTTTGCCATCCCAATGTACTACCTACAACAGCCCTGCCTCAGGGGCAGCATGGTACACAGGATGCAACATCCTTGCCTCAGGGCAATGTGCTCCTCAAGCCATGGAACCAAGGCAATATGCCACTACGCATTGGAAAATGCATGAATTGATGGTGCTCCAAGCTGCAAATGAGAGAGAAATACAAGCGAAAAGAAGTGAGATGGTTAGAAATAGAAGACTTTTGTTGGCAACATGATGTGCGGAGGTCTGCCAAGGCATGTTTAGCAAAGTGGGAGACATTGACAGGATTTCAAAAAAAATCATGATTACATGAAGGAGATTCCAAGTGGACGTGATGGCTATTAGTAGATGATCTTTTCTAAGTGTAAGGATGTTGGGTTACCTCAGAGTCTTTTTACATGTATATGAAGCTAGGGATAGCTAGTGTAGTGAGAAGAGCGATGTCAATCCTATTGGATTGGTGATTGGGTCTTCTGTTCCTACATCATTTTCTATTCCATTACCACGATCAGATTTGTAAATGTTATTATGCATTTTACTTTCCATGTTTATTTACTCAAATAGTAACTTACGTACAGAGGTTATACAGGAAGATGAAGATGAACAAGACAGTCCAGATGGTATTGACATATAGGGTGACAGTAGTGTAGTTCAACCTAATTATAGCACTAGAAAGGAAAGACAACGAGTACCATGTGGAACAGATCGGCGCAAAAGAGAGAGGAGTCTCAAAGGGAGTGGAGGGAATGACAAGCTAAATTCCCGAATGAATTTAAGAACCAAGGTTTGGAAATTGTAACTAATACTGCCTCTACACTTCAAGTTATAGTAACAAGATTTCTTTAGCTCGTACAGAACTCAAAAACTACCACATAAGTGCTTTTGCGTGTCTATTTCAGCATGCTATGGAACATGCCGCATATGCTGTTCATTTTCATTTGGCAAATCATTTTCCTTTATGCTGCTCATTCGTTTGTGCTTCATATTCAATGGAGCTTGTTTAAGATATTTAAGAAAACAAGAAGCATGCAATCTGTTTTGTTGATGTTGAAGATGAAGATGAATGTCATACTGTTCAGAGATGTCCAATATATGATCAAATTCGAACACGTTACATTTAGCTGGTCAGGCCCGACCAACTGCCACATGTGATATTGAGCATGGCTTTAGTGCAATTGTTGAGATCAAACCTTTATTCGCAATGTTTCGTAACTTTTGGTAAGCTCTTAAAATGTTGTCGTATTTTTGTTTTTTTTTTTTTTTTTTTTTTTTTTTTTTTTTTTTTTTTTTTTTTTTTTTTTTTTCTTTTTTGTTTTTTATTTTTTTATAACTTTGTTTTTGTTCTGTAGTGTTTAGAAGTGCAGAACCATAACCTTTGCTAATATTTGCAAACTATTTTGTAATCTAGAGATATATCTTGTTATTTCTTGAGATGTAACTATATTCATTGTCTTGTCTGTGCTTTAGGTGCGCATTTCAAGCCTAAAGGCTTGAAGGCAAGGGATTTGCAAACTTTACAAATACATGTGTTGCATGCAGCAAAAAATCATGACATAAGTAGATCGAACTTTTATAATCTTTCTTTACAGAGATTATGAGTTGCTGGACTAAAAAATGTGAGTAATAAGAATGCTTTCTGTTGCATTTCGTCATTTCTTGATTCTAACATTCTTCTTATGGTAATGCAAGTAAAAAATTGCTTAGCAAATGAAGTGTTCTGCATGTAACACATGTATTCTAAATTGTGGGAGATTCTGTTGCTGGTGCAACTATGGAGACTATGCTGCATTGTATTCAATGTCACTCTGCATGATACTGAAAAAACTAGAAGGACGTTTCTAATATAAAGATTTGTGTTGTGAAAGTTTTATACTTTCTTTGATAGTAGACTTTGTAAAACATTGATTTAATTGTATTATTGTTAAAGCATGTATAATTGTTTCTGGGCCCCTGGATCGTGGCACATTTCGTAGCATATTCCCCCTCCACAGATCCTGTTCACCCATCTAGGGTCTTTCTCGAGTCAAACTGGCCTTTGTTGGCCCGATTTTAAAGGGGCACTATGAAACCATCAACCATTGGCTAAAATAATATTACGGCATCCATGCAAAGGTCGCGGTCACAAGAATACTGATCCAATACTTTATAGCTCAAACACATGAACGGGATTCCATCATGACATGAGCCTGGGGAATCGAACCCCAGTTCCAATCCAATGCTCAATGCTTTCCTGAAGCTTAAGTACGGGCAGACCAAAGAACATAGAAAAAATGCATAATATCTTACAAAGGGGATGCTTGGGGCTTGTCCAATGGTTTGATAGATGGAGTCAAGGTTATTGGGGATTGTTCAAAGGTAAAAAAAAAAAAAAAAAAAAAAATGTTTCAAACAAAATAGGCCTAGCAAGAAAAAAAATTTGTATTTGCAAAAACAAAAGAACCGTAGGCAGCAAAATCATTATACCATCTATGGCAGTGTGAAAAGGAAATTTTTGACATTTGCAAATAATTTACCAATATGTGCCCTTTTTCCCGCTTAATTTTCATCCGTTCTTTCAAGAATCTTAGGCCCTCTTCTGTAACTCTGAAATTTCCTTTCCTTCTGCTTGTGAAGAACACTTGAATTTTGTCTTTCTTTTTGTCATGTATGGATGCTTGATCATACATGAAATGACTAGAGGCTACTGGACACTTGATCAGATTATGCATGCAGTTGCTGAGACTACTGTTGTTATGAACCGCAAAGGAAAAAATAAGCAGAGCCCAAAGCAGTTTTCCTTGCCAGAAGCTCTTTTGCTTCCAAACATAGAGCCAGGAGCGCCTTAGGAGCCCCCAATCCGTTCCAAATCCCCTTCAAAACCAAATCGCTCCAGCAAACCGCAGAGAAAGAAAACTAAGGGCGCACTACTTAGCGGCTATGAAGCACGATATTATAATGTTATTTTCTTGCTTCGCTGGCTCTGACCACCATAGCCAGAAATGAACACCGAACCTGCCTTTGACGGTGGAGCTTTAGCCAGAGAGCATATTCCGGTGGAGCAGGGGCCGAAATTAGCATATGCCCGCCCGCACCTGAGCAAACCCCTGCACTTCCACCAAAGGAATTCCGCGTTGGTTTCTAAACATGGCCCAGGTGCCAGCATCATCCCTATACGTATTTTAATACGAATACCATAATAAACCTTCAAAAATCATATGTTACAAAAATACCCCTTTTGATTGCAGAAACATTATGGAATGCTTTGCAATTTTTCTATAGTTTTGGTATAAATACACATTTCTTAAAATTCAAGCAGGACATACGGAGGCCTATACAGGTAAATTATTAAAAAAAATCTAGGTCTGAAATCAGATGAAATTCCATGCCCACACTTATTGGAGGTCCAAAAGAAGTTGAACTCTATAAAATACATGAGAAAATGGAAGCAAATGGCTTCATTGTCTATTTTTTTAATTAGTTTTCATTGTTGTTGTTCCATCTATGGCCTGAGGGCTTAAAAGGTGCGATTTAATACAATACATTACATATTTGAGCGGGGATGTATTGGAACTATGTGGTATTGACCATGTAGACATTCCAGAAGGTGAGAAATTTGCTTGATCTGTTCATTAGATTTAGCATTATATTTAGCATTACAGTGAGATTCCATTTTTGGCTCACCGTATCATGTAAAAGAAAAGATAACCATTAATCAAAACAATGTTAAGTAGTGTTAAAACAATGTTAAGTAGTGCCCTTCCTGGCAATACTTATTGTTTACATCATACCATTGGCAACATCAATAGATGGCACACAACACCACATTGCCCCCAGTTTGCATTGAATAAACTCTCGAAAGTAGGCTCCTGGAATATTGGAATATTGTCTCACACTGGAAACCTCGAACTAGAGGATAAACTAATTTGAAATCCTTGCAAGAAGATAAACTATAGCAAAGATTTTTAGGTTGACTGGACACGATAGCAGAACTAACATGATAGGAAGGGAATGGGAACGTCATATTTTTATCTGTGATTGCCACAAGGGAAGGCCATATGCCTTAAAATGCTTAAATCACATCAAGCCCTTAAGTTCCTTAGCTTGTTATTTACTAAAAAGATCCAAATGTCCCAACCTATGTTCTTTAAAGCATGTGGGTTGTCAGCAGAAATCACATGTCCATATGGCATATGCTGTTTTATTCTCGATCAAGCTTGTCCAAACAACATATTCTGCCATCTAAGGAGAATGTGCCAAACAGTATTCAAAACCGACACACAAAATCTAGTTATCATACGTGGCCCACAAAAAGTGCCATAGTGTCAAGACCATGTATGTGTGAGAACATAATTTTAGTACCTTGCTATACAATTCGTGGACATTATTATCAGTACACCAACCAACACCTGACCAGACATCCTCTACTAGAAATGGCATGAAGGATGAAAGCAAACTAGAGATGTTCAGGGAAGCTTGAAGAGGTTCCATGGACCCAAGTTACCAAGGTTACCATCAATCACAATGTTTTGGCCACTTATAAACCGAGTTTCATCACTAGCCATGGCTAGAAAAGTCTCTGCAATCTCCTCAGGCAGGAGCAACAGAGTAGCCAGATCATGCCTTTGCCCCTGTCCTGGATCAACCTTAGTTTGGCTAATGAAAGAATGAACAGCAGGGTGAAACTTTAGAGGATCCAGAACTTTAGTATCAACAGCGGTTGGAGAAATGCAGTTAACCCTAATTCCATGTTGGGCTAGTTCAGCAGCAGCAGTTCTGGCAACACCCAATGCTCCATGTTTACTGATGGTATATGGATGACATGCCCCCCCTGCTATTACAGTGGCCAAGCTTCCTGTGAGAAGTATACAGCCAGATTTAGCAGGAATCATAACTCTGGCTGCATGTTTTACCCCTAAAGCCATCCCTACTAAATTGATCTTTAACACACAGTCTAGATCTCCAGCATCCATCTCAACTATGGACGTTGTAGGTGTTGGACTTGAAGACAAGATTCCTGCATTGTTTATCATAATATCAAGACGGCCATGCTTGCTTACTGCTAGATCTACCAAGGCCTTGATGTCCTCCTCCATTCTTACATCACAGTGAGAAAAAAAACTACCTTCCCCTAATTTTTCTGCCAAAGCTCTTCCATTCTTATCATCAATGTCTCCAATAATCACCTTTGCTCCATGACGAGTGAATAATTCTGTTGTTTTAGCTCCGATCCCATTTGCTGCACCTGTGATCACTGTTATCTTGCCCTCTAACCTAAATTTCCCAATAGATCCACATAGTAACACATGAATTTGGAGTTTCATCATCATAGAGTAAGGATGGCGTTAACAAACCTCTTAGAAGTATGGTTTGCGCCAGTCGACAAGTGTCTATTAGCGCATTTGAACAGGCCAGCAGGAGAACATTTGTAGTTTGAGCTCGCCAATAGGATCCTTCTAAGAAACAACAAAAACCAAGATAAAACAGAGGCAAAAATGGAACTTAGAAACGGAAGAAGAAGGTTTAATACCTGAGCAAGGCCATACCGCTTTGTCGTTGCTGTTTGCTATTATAAAATAATAGCGTCTGAGTGAGTGGTTCGAAAATAGAGGAGACCCTCCCCTAAAAATCCGCCCACTTGTGTTAATTTCCTGTCAAAATTTTACCGGAATTTTTTTCCTGCAAGAAAAATAAAAAATTTCCAGGATAATACACTAAAAGTTTTTATATTTTTTCTCGGTAGCCTCAAAGGAGAATCCATTTTTTAATCGGTTATAAAAGAACATTTTCAAGCCCTTATTCCACGTGATTTGTATTCCATGTTTGCTATTATAAAAGAACATGTGAAGAATATGTGAGTCTGTATTCCATGTTTGCTATTATAAAAGAAAACATGTGAGTCTGTATTCCATGTTTGCTTGCTATTATAAAAGAATAGCGTTTGTTTGCTATTATAAAAGAATAGCGTAGAACATGTGAGTGTATTCCATGTTTGCTTGCTATTATAAAAGAATAGCGTTTGTTTGCTATTATAAAAGAATAGTCATGTAGTCCATATTCCATGTTTGCTATTATAAAAGAACATGTGAGTCTGTATTCCATGTTTGCTATTATAAAAGAACATGTGAGTCTGTATTCCATGTTTGTTTGCTATTATAAAAGAAAATAGCGTTTGTTTGTTATTATAAAAGAAAATAGTCTGAGTGAGTGAGTCTGTATTCCACGCCCCATCGACGGTGGAGGATGCACCACATGGCGCGATCTCGACCGTGGAGGATGCACCACGTGGCGCGATCTCGACCCTCCTTATTCCTCACGCACTTTAGAACTTCTTGGTCGTGGGGGGGTTCAAACTCTGGACCTTACCCCCAAAATCCCCCATCCTTACCACTATGCCAAGCATTAATTTCTTAAAAGTTCACATATAGTTAAGGATAGGGGCCAAATACAAGGATGCTCTGGGATGTTCTAGGATGTTCTAGAAGGCTCTAGAATCTTCTAGAATGTCCTAGCATCTTCTAGAATGTTTAAAAATAGACTCAGTCTAAAAATAGAAAGTACCATAGTCTAAAAATAGAAAGTTTTCTAAAAGTTTGCAGGAACTCATAATAGAATGTTCTAGAATGTTCCAGGTGCTCTTGGGCAAGCACCTTAGTCCAAAAATAGAAAGTTTTGTCAAGGATGCTCTAGGATGTTCTAGGTAGCTCTAGAATATTCTATAATCTCCTAAAATGTCCTGGAATGTCCTAGAATCTTCTAAGATGTCTAAAATTAGAAAGTTTTTTGAAACTTTGCAAATGCTCAAAATAGAATATTCTAGAATGTTCCAACTACTCATGGGCAAGCACCTCAGTCTTAAAATAGCAGGTTTTTGAAAACTTTGCAAACACTCAAAATATAATATTCTAGAATGTTCCAGATGCTCATGGGCAAGCATCTCAGTCTAAAAATAGAAAGTTTTTAGAACTTTACAAACACTCAAAATAGAATATTCTAGAATGTTCCAGATGCTCCTGGATAAGCATCCCAGTCACAAGTACTCACAATAGAATGTTCTATAATCTTCCAAATATTCATGGGCACTCAAAATAGAATGTTCTAAGATGTTGCAGATGCTCCTAGGCAAGCATCTCAGTCTAAAAGTAACAAGCTTTTTAGAACTTTGGAAATGCTCAAAATAGAATGTATGCTCCTCATGCATGATACTTTGGAATTAGTAATAGGTATAAGTGAGACAGGCGTGAGTAAACTCCACTTACACGGGTGCCAAGTAGTAGACGTGGTAAAGGTCCTCATGGATGTAGATGTGGTATGTGTACTCATGGTTGTATGTGTGAGTATGCTCCTCATGGGTGGTTGGGCAATGGATGCTTAATAGCATGGGAAGTTTCTTGAACATATAAGGGTTGTACTTTGGAATTCATAGTAGAGGTAGTGATCTCCCAACGGATGATACTTTAGAAGTAGTAGTAGGTGTGGGTAAGCTTCCAATGGGTGATAGTTTGAAATTGGTAGTCGGTGTAGTAAGTGTGAGTCAGCTTTTAATGAGTGAGCTTTGGAGTTGATAGTAGGTGTGAGCAAACTCCTCAATGTGTGATAGTTTGGAATTGGTAGTACGTATTGGTAGTAGGTATGTATGTGTGAGTAAGCTCTTAATGGGTGATAGTTTGGAATTAGTAGTAGGACTACATGGGTGGGCCCAAACCGAGGCGAGGCCCCAGAGGCCGAGCCGAGGAATGAGTGCAAAAGAGGCCGAGCCCTTTTCTAGTATGGAATACAACTATTAACTGACGAAACATGTAAAGGTGCATGTAGTGACACGTTCTTATGCCCATTTTGTCCCCAAATGCATTTGGTACTACTTTTAAGCCATTGGGATTTCAAAATTATTTTTAGCAGGGTTGCCTAACCCGAGATGCCTACTTTCCTGCGTTTCTAGCTATGCCACGTGTCGAGCCATGTCACCGTAATCTTTTGGGCGCCGATTACGTAATTTTTGGATCAGACGCGGCCGGGAAATTAGAAAACCTAGAAATTCTCTACCCGAGTTTGGCGTTGATCTCGATCTTGGCCGCTCACCTTTGGCTATAGCGGCGATCCCGGCCCGGGCTATGGAGGCCCTTTTTTTTTTTTCGCCATTTTTTCCATTCCATTTCTTTCGACTCGCACAAATGGCGGCCCCAAATTGCCGAAAGCAAACTACAGATCCTCTTCAACTCCATCGGCATTTTCATCAAAGACAACCACCAAGAGGGCGCTAAACTTGAGAAATCCCCAGCTTGTTGTTGGTGTCAATGATTATGACCTTACTGGCAGCTCATATGGCTCTGGACTAGTATTTTGAATGATTATATAATTAACCATTCCGAACTTTTTGAAAGCTCCTCTGTAATCGAGCTTGGAGCAGGAGTTGGTACGCCATTGAAGGACATTTTTAGTTATCATGTAGGAAGACTGCTTCTATTAGAGATAATAGTTTGGCTCATTTATGCTGCTTATAGGACTTACGGGATTGCTTTCTGGCCATTTTTGTCGTAAAGTTATGATGACAGATCACAATGACACTGTTTTGAAGGTAAGCACAACAAGTTGCTGTTATTTCTTTAAGATATCTGTTTTCCAGTATTAATTTCACATGTTCGTTCAGGTGATGAAAAGAAACATTGAGCTCCAGCAGTCACGTTCGACCTCTGGATTTAGAAGTACTAGAGTAGGGCTTATTGAGATACTCAATCTTATTGCTTTCTTGAGGATTTTGGATACGGGAGGTCATGTATTTTATCATTGTTGATAGAACTACTTAGGGTGTTTTGACAAAGGACCTTAAAAAATGTAGTCTTAAAAGGAATTTCATTTTAAGGAAAAAGGTTCCATGATTATCTATTTGTATTCACCCATACACATTTACTAGAAGATCTAGATTTGAGTAGTCTAGATATCATAGGAATCCTAGAAAGCAACAGGATGATACATTATGTAATCTACTAATATATAATTTACTCAAGTATGCCTGTTATGATTTTATGGTTTCATAGTATTGCCAATGATGGCAACACTTGTGAAAAGCTCGAGTGGGGCAGCATTAGTCACCTCAATGACATCTTGCAGAAACACCCTGATGGATTCGACATGGTTTTTGGAGCTGATATCTATATCCTTTAAAGTTGTATGAAAGACATCTCACTGGATCTTTGTTCATTGTTGGTTCTTGACGATATCCAGGCTACCAACAGAATAGTATTGGCCCCCTCTTCGATACAGTACGGCATCTTCTAGAACACCAGGGAAGCAGAATCTGCGAGTTTATATTGGCATATATTTCACGTGCTAAAAGGTATTTGAATTTGTAACTACAACGCATGTAAGAAATGTCAGGTTGTCGATATGGCTTAGTAATGCAATGCACGAACCGTATACTTCCATTTTTGCAGTACCGACATGGTAATATTTGTAGAAAGTGAACATCAAGGGTTGGTTATGCACGAGGTTCTTGGAACTAGAAGATTGATAGATGAGGTGTATGAAGGTGTTGTATATAAATTCACTTTGGAAACAAATCAAAGAACCTTGTAGTTCTGGTCTGAACTTGTTAAACTTGGACTAATATGATCTCTTAGGTAAGTTTGAGATGTGCCAAAGTTTGTGTCAAAGGAAATTGCTTTTGCTGTATTCTAGTTAGTTTATTCTTTTGGTCTCTTTCTGATAAATTACAAAAGGTTTCTTGACCTAGAGCTTATTAGATATTTAAGTGAAGTATCATTAACATATGTACTTATTCTCCACCTAATGTATGCTGCATAATATTCTCTGCTTGAATAAATGCATTAAACTTCAAGAGCGTTTATGGGTAACATCCATGATTTATCATGGCAATTACAAACAGGCTTCTGTTTCACATTCATCTTTGCTGGACTTATTTTTTTGTCAAATGTTGACTTTGAGCATTTCTCACAAAGGCTGAGTTTAAGATTCGAAATATGTTTTTGAATAAAAATGAAATGAAGTAACCTTGCAAGGCATCGTAGGCAAAGGTGCATTGAACTTCAAACTTCTGTTTCGTGAGTTGATTAGTTTAAGCGCATTGGACCCAAATGGGAAATATGAAAACCTCCTAACTTTATTGATGGGAAACCTTCCCATTTTTCTCGTAAACTTGGGAAGGTTTTCAATGGGAGAAAATTAGGGAGACTTCTGTATTAGATTTTGATAAAAGGTATCCACCACATCGTCTGTCTAAGTGCAACCTTATCATCTAAGTGCAACTTTTTTTTATTTTTTTTGTTTAACCGTTGGATTATAAACCATTGGATTTTTTAGTACAAACAACGAATACATCAAAATGTATAAGCACATGTGGAGTTCCAAATCAGCGCAAATCAGATTCAATCATTTAAAGATCGGTGGAAGCAGAAATTCGTCAAGAACCAAGAAATCAGAGGCATCCAAATATGAATATCCTGACTTTCAGTACCAAAGGTGAATAGCCGTTTCAACATCCCTGACCAAGCATGGCCATGACGATCAAATAAGACGAGTTGTAGCAGATCTGAGATAAGAATCCGAAATGAAGCTTGAAGCAAGAACAGTCCACAACAAGAATGAAATCCAAAATACGAATTTGAGGCAAGCACAAAAGAGCCCTTCCTAATGCCCTGCACAAGATCTACTGGCTGGGGAGCTCAACTCCGGCGAAAACTGAGTAGGGCTGGTCTAGAGGAATGATGAAGAACAGTGCAAGAAATCTGCATGGCTCTTTTTTGGTCCCCGACCTCAGATTGCTCTTGATGCAGAACTTGTCAGACTCAAGCTACAAATCGCTTCTTTTGGTGCCTCCCCTTTTCATGCAAGTCCTGCCGCATGCACAGATAATAAACTTCATCGCAAGGTTGCAGAACATGATAAGACCATACAAGATTTATGGGCTCAAGTTGGACGAGTAGTTCAGTCTGTTGATGATGCACATCAAATCACTGAAAGCTACAAACCTTTGGCAATTCAGGTTGCCACAGATTTTCCTCTGCCCACTAGCTATCTTGCATATGTTAAGTCACATCACTTATCTTTCTTGTAAATTGGTTGGCCTTTGGTAGATCTTTTGATATCTCTTTGATGATCAAGGATCTTATGAGCATTTGGCCTAATCTCTTCATTTTGGATAAAAGTCTTTTTTGTGCTTTATTCAATTTTGAGATTGATTCTGTTTAAAGATCTTGAATTCTTTGTTCTAGGCATGGTACAACTGATGGCCTTCGTCATGCATAATTTCCTCTTAACCTGTTATTTCCATTTTTTCCAGTGCTCAAAAGATTCTCACTCTCGGAAGCAAGATAATAACCTAAATGGTTATTGTGATTTAAAGTGTCCCAATAGAATGGTTGTACACCCAAGTGCACTGGATGCAGTAGACTAAAACCCATCTATATGCACTAAATTGCCCCTCAAATTATAATATTTAAAAGCTGATCACTCAAAGCGACCAAATATGTGCTGCTATGCAAAATTATACAGCCATAGATATAAGCTGTACTATGGCATTTCTCCATCTATCCTTCATAAATCCAAAGATATTCCTTGCAAAATTGATCTACGTACCTATGGAAGATGCATTCGAGTTTCAAATATCTTCATAACCTCAATCATTTCAAGGCTGGCCCCAATTTCTTCACAAGCTCAATTAATTCAAAGCTGGCTGTAAATCTGCAGATTTGGAAATCATGACATTAGAAATAACCATCAAGCAACCCGATGGGCCATATAATTTCTTCATGTGTTCATCCTCCATCCATATCAACAGATGTCCTACATGATAAAAAAAATGCACAAATTGTTCTGAAGGCAACCCAAAGAAATAAAACCGAGACTTTAAGGTCAAGCTTTCTTGACAGATTCATAGTCCATAAAGCCAGCTTCACGAATGGAAAATCTTTTGCCAATAGTGCTACATGCACTGCATCTACATCACGGTTTCAAAAGGCATGAGAAAAACTAGAACAACCCTGAACTTTGCACCCTGATGCATGATTCCATTCAATGCATTTATACAGGGTTCATTTCATGAACCTCGCAACCTAATACATGATTCTATTAAATCACTTCACACACAGACTTTAAGATAAATGCTAGGCCGGCCTAATTGCTACTGCCAGAAGCATTGGTTTTATCAAATCCCGGGCATCACAATGCAGACTGTCTCCTCGCCATTTACCTTCAACGCTGCTTCAGTAGCAATCTAGCCGGAATACCACAAGCAACAGAATCAACCACACCTGGCAAAGAGTGGACGCAGGCCCGCCGATCGTAGATGCGGTACCCACAAAATCAGAGCCGTCATATTTGCCACCTGGACATATTAAAGGTTTTGATTGCCCCAATTATCAACGATATCCTTACCCATCCTCTAGCGCATTACAACCGCATATCCCGCCCCAGAGTGTTCCCATTTTCAAATGTCTTCAGACCAGGCAGCCCCCTATAAGAATATATATATAAGTTAGATATATAAGTTACGCATCCTTGAGGTGATGTAAAAGGGGGTAGATGAGTAGCAAGGTTGGTGCAAAGTGGGGCAGGTGAGTAGAAGGGTTTCTACTGTTAGAATTACTCCATTCCTAGTTTATAACTTTTTCAAAATTACCATTTAGTTGGTGCAAAAGGGGGCAGGTGAGTAGCAAGGTTTCTATTGTTAGAATTACTCCATTCCTAGTTTATAACTTTTTCAAAATTACCATTTGGTTGGTGCAAAAGGGGGCGGGTGAGTAGCAAGGTTTCTACTGTTAGAATTACTCCATTCCTAGTTTATAACTTTTTCAAAATTACCATTAATTACTATTTCTAGATACTTCTCATTTTAAGTTGATGTACTTCAAATATTTCTATTTTTAACAACTTTTAAAAAATATTTTTTTCTAGATTCCTTTATATTCTCCTTATATTTTTTCAGATTCTCCAAGATAGTATGTTGTTCCCTTAGATTCACTAAGAAATTATGTAGATTCTGTTACATTTTATGACATTTTCCAAGATTTCATCAAGATTCCCCTAGATTCTAAAAATTTTTATCAAGATTCTCTTATATTCTGTTATATTTGGGATTCCCTTAGATTTCCTTAGATTTCATGAAATTCCCTTAGATTCTATTTAGATTCCCTCAAATTCTATCAAGATTCCCCTAGATTCTAAAAAAATCTCTTAAATTTCTTAAGATTTTATGATTCCCTCAGATTTATGTGGTTCCCTCAGACTCTGCGAAGATTCCTTTAGATCCCATTAGATTCCCCTATATTTAAAGATTTAATGAAAATTACCTTAGATTCCCTTAGATTGTAGCAAAAAAGTTACTATTTTTAAAAACTTTTCAAAATTTACTATTCTTAGCAACTTCTATTTTCGGTCGAGGCATTTATTCATGCTAATTGACTAGTCAAAGCTCCAATTCACTCCCATGACATTCTAGAACATCCAGCAAAAAGTTAACATTTTGAAAAACCTTTTCAAAAATTATTAATTCTAGCGGCTTCTATCTTAGATTAAGGTGCTTATCCATGCTAGTTGACTAGTCAAAACCTCATTCTTGAACTTTCTAGTCAAACTTTACTATTCTTAGCAACTTCTATTTTAGCTTGAGGCGCTTAACTAAAATGTATTACTTTTAGCAACTTCCTATTTTAGATTGAGGTGTTCATTGTTAGTTGACTAAGCAACGGTCATTAGCTCACCCCTACAACATTCTCGAACATGTAGCAAAAAGTTACTACTTTTGGGAATTTTTTTAAAATTTACTATTTTTAGCAACTTGTATTTTAGGTTGAGATGCCTATGCATGTTGATTGATCAATCAATGCTCAATAGTTTACTTCCATAACATTTTGAAAGATCTAGTAAAAATTATTATAAACTTATTCTAAATACTTCTAGTTTAGGTTAAGGTGCTTATGTGTGCTACATTTTAGAATGATCTAGAAACTCTAGAATATTCTAGAACTATCTAGAACACACTTTTTTAGCTCTTTGCAAAGTTTCCAAAAAAACTTTTTATTTTTAGGTTGAGTTGCTTACCCTTAAGCATCTAGAACATTCTAGAATATTCCAATATCTTCTAGATATCCAATTGCCTTTCCAAAATGGGTAATTTACCAAATTGCCCTTATAAAATCTGAAATTCCCAAAATGCCCTTCGTGCAGGCAACGGGCAATGCCCTTCGTGTCCTCTTCACATTTTGTAACACCTTTTAAGGCTTTCACGGCAATTTTGGTTTTGGCTCTCAAACACCTCAAAAGCATATTTGGATGTACAGGAAGTGGATTGAGTGCTACCTCAGCAAGAACAAGCTATTATCTCAAAGTCACGCATTTGCTCCTTTCTTACTGGCTTCTACGAATGTTCTTGCCTTCACAATGCTGACCACAATTACTTGAAAAACAACAAAACATGAACCAAATTGATGCAAAAGAAACGTTTTAATCAGAATGATTGTAGCTGAGAACAAGTTCAAAACTAAAAGGCCGCCAGCCAAATTGATGCAACATTTTAAGTATGAAAACACACAAGAAATGCTACAGAGAGAACTAGTTAATTAACAACAAGTTCACAAGCTGCAGCCTTCGTAAGCTAGAAACTGCTCCAGTATTCCTGATCATTATGTAATTGTAAGATATCAATCTCATAATTAAAAAAGAAGTCACAAAACACTTCACAAAGCAAATGAAATACATGCAATTTCAATTGGCACTCCTGCAAGTTCTGCGGTTGTGATCGACACTTTTGCATCTTGAACATTTTACTGCTTTTTTATTATCCTCAGTAGACGATCTTATTCTCCTCTTTTTAGGTCGCCCTGGCAATCGAGATGTCTGTGGAGGAAGCATATCTATGGCTGCCTCAACTTCACCACTATGAATCACTGGAGAGATAACCCCTTCGTAAGTTGCATAGTACACGCACAACCCATATGCCTCATAGATGTATATCTGCACTTGCTATTTCTTGAATAGAATTGATGCAGCAGCATGGGCACAAGGAATTCCAGACTTACTGCCATCTCAAGCAAGGGCATGTGCCAGCTTGCACGTTGACCACATGCTCATGTTTTGCAGTTACTGTCTTGAACATAAATTTAGTGGATGGAAGGACCTTGTAATAACGTGCATGAGCAATAGCAACTTTGATCGCATCATCTACCTCTTTCACAACTGCAAAAGGGCTCTATCTAGCAGCCATCCATGCATCAAATCCTTCCTTTCGACGGTCATAAAACCATGTCATCATCTTGTCACAAATCATAGTCAGTTGGAATGTATAGGTTTGTCTCTTACTTCAAGCAGCCAAGAATTCAAAGATTATGCATTGTTAGAGGTACGATAACCAAGCTGATGGCCTGGAAAGTACGCTTCTTCCCAATATCGAGGATGACACATCTTATAGAGTAACCAAGTTTGAGTAGTAGCATTTGTAGTCCCAATTGCTTGTAAAACTTCCGGAAACTTGGGAATTGTTTCTGCACGAGCGGCTTTCTACAACAACTTCACCAGCTCTATACTCTTAAATTCCTTTTCGAAATTCTCTGCTAAATGCCTCAGAAAATATCCGTGCATTGCGTTCTCCCCAAAAATAGCTAACACTCCTTCCAATCTTCCTTTCTGTCGATCCGACAAAAAGGCAATCGCTCTATTGAGTGCTAAAGAACCTTGCAACTGAGTTAAAAACCAACATCAGTTGCTATCATTCTCAGTGGCAACCCACGCATATGCTCGTAGAAACAAAGGCCCACGAGCGTCTACTGCAACTGCAGCAAGCAAAATTCCTCTGTACCTACTTGCTAGGAATGTCCCATCTAGGCCAATAACAGGCCAACAATGCCCAGATCCACTCAAGCTAGTGCTAAAAGCAAGAAACGTTCTTGTAAAACTTTTTTGCTCATCATGCTGAACTGTACAGATACTACCAGGATTAGCATCTATCAACCTAGAGAAAAAGTCATCAACTGTTGATAAGTTTCTTTGTGTGAATCGTGAAGTTCAGCCATTGCATTCTCCTTTGCTAACCATGCAACGCGGTAGCTTATCTCTACTCCATGCTCTCTTCAGACATCAGTAACAAGGTCTGAAGGTTTATAACTTTGGTGCTCAAGGAACTTCCCAAGGTATTTTCCGTCACCCACTTTGAATTAGCTTCCTTATTGTTTCTCTGATTAACTCCACCACAAGAATGCTCACCAAGTATGCTCTTAATTGTAACCTCAGCGCTATCTGGAAGTTTAGAAGTGTGGATCATCCATGGACAACCTTCAATAGCACACTTTACTCTGTATCTAGAACAATCAAACTTAATCACTGATAATTCTACATGATCTTTGACGGCTTGATCGCGTACTGCAACCTTCCATTCTTTGATTGAATCAAATTTGGCACCCTGATTACACAGTTTCATAGCTAGACAGAGAACCTTATGTGCTGAACAGAGAACCAGTTAGCATTCTCATAGCTAACAGTACTAAAGATACAAAGAAATTCATTGAAAACAAAAGAAGATTGAGCTTTGAAATATCATATCAGCTTATAAACACTCTAGCATTCATCATACTTTGACGGAACGACCTCTGAACCGGAGGAATCTTATGGAAGCGGAATCTGCAAAATCTAAACTCGCTTGGCAATGGCCTTGGAACAAAAAGAGACACATAGGATCCATAGACGAAAACTATTATCCTCAGGCAGAAAAATTGAATAGGGAGAATAGGGAAAGCAATGATCAAAGAAATTACCTTGAAGAATTGATTCAAATTACAAATTACTCAGATTCAAATTCCTAGAATGCATACATGAATTGGCAGGTTAGATCGATTCCTTGCTTCTCCTTACCTTACAAATCGGTACTCTGTCTTTGCTGGACGGGCTCAATATTGAATTGCTAGACGTCTCCTCCAACAGCAGCTTCTCCTAATCGCTTCCCTAATTCTCCCTCATCACTTCCCTCTGTTTCTCTAATCTTTCATGTTCAGGTCTCTGCCCGTTGCCTCCGATGGCATTTTGGGAATTTCAGATTTTATAAGGGCAATCTGGTAAATTACCCATTTCAAAAGGGCAATTTGGTAACTGTTCTATTTTGACTCTATGCAAAATCTCAAAAAAAATTCTATTTTTAGGCAAAGGTGCTTACCCATGAGTAAAAGAACATTTTAGAAAATTCTATTTTGATTCTTTGAAAATTTTGAAAAAACTTTCTATTTTTAAATTGAGGTGCTTACCTATACACATCTAGAAGCTCAAGACTGGCGTTGAAGAGCTTTCTAGAACATCTCTGGACTTTCTAGAACATTCCACAATTTCGTAGAACACCCTAGAACTTTCTAGAGCATCCTAGAACTTTCTAACCAAGAATCCGAATGCACATCCTCATGTGGAAAACCTTATATACTGGAAAAGGAGGCTCTTTTTTGCATCTATGCATGTGGGATATTTATACATGCCCTAGATTCTAGAACAATCTTGAACATTCTAGACCCATTAGGGTCAGAGATACCGTTAAGTGTATATGAAACGTCATTTTTTTAATAAATCAAGACTTGGTATAGTGGTTAGAATAGGGCGCTTGAGGGGCAATGATCGGAGTTCAAATCCCCTAAACAACATAAAAACTTTTAATAGACTTCCCTTAACCCCCAAACCTCCAAAAGGTGCTCTGCCCGCCTTCTTGAGTGATTCTAAGCACCCTTTAGGCAGCCAGAGACCCCTCAAACTTTGGCACCCCAAAACCCCCAAACCCCCAAAAAGTGCTTTCTGCCTTTCCTTCCCCAAATTGGATTCTAAGCACCCTTTTAAGCGGTCGAGAGACCCCTCAAACTTTGGAGCACTTGGCCGAAAACCCTTTTAAACACCCCTTTTTTTTTTTATTATGTCAAGTCGGCAATTTTAGCATTTGAAATCAAATAAAGGTTCTTAATACAACTTCGACTAGAACAAAAAGAGTTTTTATTAATGAACAAAGGAAAATTTACAATGGAAACCCCTGGTAACACAATGCTAAGGATGCTCCCCATCCCTGCGGTGAGGGCTAAATCCTTTGGCATAATAGTGACTCTCTTTATGAATCGCAAAGGTTAGCGTCATTCAAAAGTGCCACCAAATAGGCTTCCAGCTCTTGAAGTGCCAAAATAGCGAATGTCCGGAAATCCGAGGTCGGTCTTAAACTCGCGCAATCTCGGGGACCAACCTCGGAAGGGGAGAACTCCGATATCGGAAGGGTCGGCACTTCAAACTTCTGTGGATCTCAGTAAGGCAACAAGTGCCGGGCGGTACCCGATGGGGGCTTCCTTCGTGGGGCGGTCTGCGTAGCGCTCCCCTCATTGCCTTGAGCACCGCCTTGGCTCAACGGCTGGTCGAGAGTCATCCACTCACGGGCTGCTCTCGACCGAGCTCGTATTCTTACCAAAAGCCCGGTCTTTAATTTCTCCTTGTATTGATGCCGGATTTCAGACCCGGACCTTTTCCTGCCAATGGTTGTGTGCTTTCGGTAGGTATTGGGCCGGCCCACTCCGATCCACCTTTCACCTGTGGGTTCATTTCTCCGCCGAGCCTTCTCCGCTTTCGTTAAGTTCCTCTCACGCTCTTCCCCTAACTCGGGCTCTCCGCAATCTTCTTCAACTGGCGGAATGTTGTGCCGCCTTCTGGCCCGAAGAAGTTCAAAGATGGTACCGATTGGGCGGCTCATATCAATGCGGATGAAGCCGTTAGGTAATCCAGGACCATGCTCGGGGATCGGGGCTCCCCACATGAAGCTTCGGGAAGCTTCATGCCATTGGTGGGGAACCTCAATTGCCACGCCATCTATGACGGCAGTCCGTCCCCTAAATCTACCGATACTCCCTTCCCCAGAACGCCCGACCGGCCATTCGAAACCGATCTCCGATGGTCATCTTCCTTAGCCAAGCCTCTAAAATGCGATGGGGCCTACGTCCGATGTCCTCCTCCTCGGTATGCCCCTCTGTTCGGGAGGATAGAAACTTAATCGACATCATGACCATGTCATGTTGCTTTCCGGCGATGGTGTAAGAGAGTCAGGAAGGTTCAAATTCTGATCAAGAATGGCTCAGAAGAAGTGGTAGATAGGATAGGGAATCCTATCATTATTCTCAACCGGTTCACTAACTCGCCCGAGAAGGATGTCGATGTAAGCGGCTCCAGTATGCCATATCGCAAGCATCATGGCATAAATCTCGACTATGGTTAGGGTAGAAAGGTCCCGGCTCTTGGTATTGGCCATAGCTGTGGGGCTAAGGTATAAGAAGAAGGCGCGAAACGCTGCCGGGGGGCAACGCAATGAAGGCGCTAGGGTTCACAAGGCACAAGGGCGAGAAAGCAAGAGGTGGCGTGGCGGAGGGTGTATCCTTCCGGCCGGAAAGCGGTGAAGGCAAGGCGAAACAAGACAACAAAAAGAAATTTCAACAGCCAGTTAACTTTTGAAATTTTAAAAATTTTCTTATTAACTTTTTAATTTCGTTATTAAAAAATAATTATATCTGGCCGGAAATATCGCTGGCGCGATAATGGCCTTCGCGCCGGCTGCATTATACGCACCCCCGCCTCGACTGGGGTTAAAAAAAGCAAGCGGGCGACGAAGTTGACTTTTTCGGGGCGCGTTGACTCCCCATCTGTATCTGCGGTCGGGCGCGGACGCATTTTCGCCCTCCCACCGCGGATTGCAAGGCGATGAAAAGCAAGCGGCGCCGAGCTAGTTTTGGGGCTTGCCCTTGACCATTTTCCAAAGGAGACGCCGGTGTCCTAGGGTAATTTGAGCGCCCGATCCAATGGAACCACTTCCCCGTCATTTGAGCTACCCACTGACATTTACAACTCTTCCAATCTTTGGCCCTCCAAAGCCTATCTTCTTTAAAGCTACAATTTCTTAATTTAACCTAACACCAAACCAAACATCAAAGAGGGACCAACAACACATTAACTTAGCCTCCTCCTAACTACCGCATTACTCTGAAGTTAGTGTTTGGCCGATTGCTATGATTTCGAGCAACCAAAAATCCGCGGCTCTCTGATACCAGCGTGATGCTCCCCCGAATATATATGACATAATCGTATACATGGGGGGACTTTCCCCTCCATGGCAACCAACGTGCCATGAGCGGGAACCCCTCGTCTATTAGGGCCATCTATGAAATGATGCCCGAAGAAGAAGGACAAGGGGTCATTCGCCCACGCCTTCAATGGGGCTCCTACGTCATGGAAACATGAATACAAGGTTAGCATACAACATAATTCACATATAAAACAACCACCACACGAGGGGTGGCACATCCATCCAAGTATCAACGACAAAGAATAACTAAGAAAACATCCAAAACCTGTGTTCTACCTCGCGGACTCGGTGAGGAGCAACCGACGGCCAGGGTCTCAGAGATCAGCGGTAGAAGTCTTGGGTATGGCGTTGGGCGGCATAGAACATCGGCTAGGGTTGTCCACTCCATCCGCCCCTCCCGCACACTTTGCGGATGGGTCGATTCACGCTATGGCCCGCTTATAGCCTTCCCCGGGAGACGCATTTCGAGGTATCACCCTTTGAGCCTACTCGGGATCATGACACACTGTCCGATGAGGCGGTCTGGGAAGTGTCCCCTTCCGGGATCACGCAGTGGTTCCATGGGTGAGCTAGAGAATACGCGCGCATCGGTGACCCCGTGATCCGCACCCAACTTACTCACCCTAATTCTACTCAAAGTGCATGGTGCCCCATATGGGTCACACCACTACACCGGGAGTGTCGGACCCATACCCGCCCTCGTGGACCGGCCATCGCCTAGCCCACACGTAGGGAGTCTCGTGAGCCTTTTATGTTCGTGCAAGACCCCCACCCCCACTTCACCACCGTGTCCCTTGTCCGTGCTAAGCCGCACCATAGCGTCTATGACCCTGGGCTCTTGTGCACAGGCCGAAACTAGTAGGGTGTTAAAGGAATTACTAGGAGCATTCTATACTCAAGTTCAGAGGCCTCTACCCCCTTTTAACCCCCTGTTTACTGGAAACTACTGAACTAACTCATAGAGACATCGACCATTCCATAACAACAGAGCGTCATTCATAATTGAAAAGTATTCCTAGTTACCAAAGAAGGGTTAATCTTAACCAACTAGTCGAGAAGAACACCAAGGTATTATTCTACAATTTGCAAGTTAAACTACCACTAACCAAGAGTTTCGGTTGGACCCGCCGTCAAGGGTGCTTCCATAGTGTCCATCGGGGTGGCAGTGACAATCGGAGGGTGTCTTTAGCGATTGGGGTGTTCAAAGAACTGTTCCTTGAGTGCTTAGTCAGCCCCCCACCGGGTCTGGGATCGAAAATGGGGTAAGATGGGGGTGGCCGCTTTGGTGGCTCGGTTTAGCAACCCCATGTTGACCACTCGTTATGCCAAGCCAGTGATTAGGTGGCTTAATAGCAAGTATTTAGATAATTATCCTTTATAATTAATTTAACATAGCTACTTAAATCCCTTGTGGCCAACCCCCAGTTATCATACTCGGGGTGGCGATCGATATCGTTGGCGTGTCCATATATTTATAATGTAGACCATATAAATACTTGGAACGCCACATTCGACCAGTGTCATGATCCCTGAGTAGGCTCAAAGGTGATACCCCTCGAAGTCCGCGTCTCCCAAGGCTATAGCGGCCATAGCGTGAATGGACCCACCGGCAGCGTGCAATGTGAGGGGCGGATGGATTGGACAACCTAGTCGAGTGTTCTATGCCCGCCATAGCGTCCCTGCCAAATTCTTCGATTACTGGATCTCCTCTCCGGTGACCCGGTCGATGGGCCGCTCCTCACCGAGTCCCAGCGAGGGTAGAACCTGGGTTTTGGATGTTTTCTTAGTTTAGATGCATATCAACTCTCGGTTGATACTTGGATGGATGTGCCGCCCCCTGGTGGTTGTTTTATATGTGAATTATGTTGTATGCTAACCTTGTATTCATGCCCCGGCGGTAGGGAGCCCAGTGGAAGGCATGGGTCAATGCATGATGCAGTCCTTCTTTCTGGCATCGAGCATCATTTCATGGGTCTCTAATAGACCTGGAGGGTCTCCTCGCCATGCACGTTGGCTGCTATGGGGAGGGAAAAATCCCAGCATGTATACCACCAGTGTCGATATATTCAGTCGAGCGCCACCGATGGTTCCATGGGTGAGCTAGAGAATACGTCCGCATCAGCTTTAGACCCCCGTATCCCCCAACTTACTCACCCCTAATTCTACTCAAAGTGCATGGTGCCCCATAATGGCCACCACTACACCTGGGAGTGTCAGACCCATACCTGGCCCCACGCGGACCGGCTGCTCGGCCTAGCCCAATCGTAGGGAGTCTCTTCGAGCCTTTTATGTTCGCAGTGCAAGACCCCACCCCCACTTCACCACTATGTCCCTTGTCCAGTGCTGCCGCACCATAGCGCTTGCGACCCATGGGCTCTTTTGCCGCAGCGCCGAAACTAGTAGGGTGTTAAAGGAATTACTAGAGCATTCTATACCTCAAGTTGAGGAGGCCTCTACCCCTTTTAACCCCTCGCATCGGAAACCACCGAACTAACTCATAGAGACATCGAATCATTCCATAACGGCGAAAGGCCATTCATAATTGAAAAGTATTCCTAGTTACCAAAGAAGGGTTAATCTTAACCAACTAGTCGGAGAAGAACACCAAGGTATTATTCTACAATTTGCAAAGTTAAACTACCACTAACCAAGTGTTTACCGGACCCGCTGTCAAGGGGTGCTTCCATAGTGTCGCATCTTGGGGCAGCCGGTTAATCGAGGGTGTCTTGGCGATTGGGGGGTGTTCAAGAATCGCTCCTTTGAGCGCTTAGCTGCCCCGATGCTGGCTGGGTCGAAAATGGGGTAAGATGGGGTGGCGTCGCTTTGGTGGCTCGGTTTAGCAACCCCATGTTGACCACTCGTGTTATGCCAGTGGCGCCTTCCCACCATTAGGTGGCTTAATAGCAAGTATTTAGATAATTATCCTTTATAATTAATTTAACATAGCTACTTAAATCCCTTGTGGCCAACCCCTAGGTTATCATACCCCGTGGTGGCGACGATACCGTTGACGCGTCCATATATTTATATGCGTAGACCGTATAAATACTTAGAACGTCACATTTGATAAACCGGTGGCAAAACGGATGCCGCAAGATTGCCATCGGTGGAGTCCTAATGCGGGGACGGGAGGGTTATTGCCTATGATTCAAAGAAAATGAAAGAGACGCCACCGAGAACCCTATGACCCAAAGAAAAGGGATGGAGATAGTTAATATCCTCGGGACGAGCTTTTCGAGGACCTGCGGCATCTCAGGCCGCATATTGGGACTATTGGAGCATGTCCAAAGTACGAAGCTTTCTCAAGACGCCAACGACCACCGGCGGCAACTCTTCTATGCTTTAAGGAGGCTTTTCAATCTCCTTATCATTAGCCCAACGGGAATACCAACCGCCATTGTCCAGGGCCCGGCACGCTACAAGCTCGTTAGGGTCAGGCGTGAGAGTGTTCGCCACTGATCCTATACCCCTTTGCGAACCCTAGGCCTGGTCTCTAGTTATGTCTCTTTTGTTATGATGTGTGCGAGTGGAACTTTAGGATTTCCGTGTATAATGTTTGTTTTTTTGTATCAACTTGTGTGGCTATTAACGTGTTTGTACTCGCTTTAAATAAAATGGCATGACAGCTTTCTTACTTGTAATAAATATTTTTGTCACCATCGAAATGATATCCTAATGAGAATTTATGTTGCTACAATTACGCTACAATTTTTATACTCCAGATAGATCGGCGTCGAATGTCGCAATGCTTTGTGACGCCTTCTCGCCGTAGACTAACACCAACAGAACCGATGTTAATGAAAAGGCAGCTCGGCGAAGTTACGTGCCTATGTATTGCATGCCAACCCACCGCGAAAGAAACCCCAGAAGACGGGACCGGAAGTTTACTCCGCTACCACCGAGTCCACCGCTGACAATCCCCACCACACCGGAACCACCGTAGATCCGCAAGAAAGGGGACCCTCGCTTTAAACGCCGGGCCGGAGTTCCTCCAAGGATAGCACCACCTCCCTCACACTCAACCACTTCGTCTTCTCGAAATACCCAGATCAATTTGTGACCATGCAAAGCACCGATAAGGAATACCGTAAGATCGGTTGATGACCATAACTAGTATATGGAAGAATAGAAAACCGCCCCGCTTTGATGGGAAATCTAGAGGCTGATCAATGCAGTCTTGGCTTGATCTAAATGAAGGAGTTTGGGAAAATCCTATGGCATGACCGAAAGGATACTCGGAAAGGTTGCCACCACGAATCTTACCTGAGCTGCCGTATTTGGTGGAAGGGCTATCTTAGAGCCAAGCATCCGATAGAAGCGCATGCAAGTTTAAGAAGTTTGCCAAAGCTTTTAAGTCACATTATGTGCCTCGTGGCGCACAAATGCTAGCAAAATTCGGACCTTTTACAAAGTTAGAGCGTATGGGCATGACTGCTCGTGCTTACACCGATGAATTTATGCGCCAGGGTCAGTATGTACCCGTGTATGAATGAAAAGAGGGCGATGGAGGGTTACATTGAAGGTTTGGCCCCGCCAATTAAACGAATGGTTAAGGCCATAGATCCCAAATCGATTCGAGGCCGAGGCTAAAAGCATTGAGCCTCGAAGAGGAGACACTGGGAACCAAGATCCCGCATCCGCTCCTTACCGCAAACCCGGGCCGCCTATCGCCCACAAACCCTGCCTTAAGTCCGGGGCCTCTCGTGAGAACTCTTATAGCCGCCGGGGAAAAGAAAGTCACCTTCGCGACGCCGTGATAAAACGTAACAATGTCGGGAAGGAAGTTCAAACCTCTTTACGCCTATTCCTAAAGAGGCCCGAGAACAGCCGGCCGAGATAATGCATGTTACGGTGTATGCGGCCAGACACTTTATGCACAATTGTCCCATGTCACGCCAGATCGCCTACCGGGCCATGGCCGACCCCGCATTGGGACGATCTTGAATCAACACCACCCTCGGTCAAGAGGAGGCTCCAGTATATTCATGGTGCGTCTTTATCCCCTTGCCGGGCTATAGAAACCGCAATCTGTCGAAAGTCAACCTACCGTCATTTCCACCATAGGTCCAAGTAGACAAGAAGCCTTTTGTAATTCTTATGGATATGGAAGTGGCACATAATTTTGCTTCTCCTAGAATGGCCCGTATTACATGTTTCTTGAGACATTAAGGTCGGACCGAGGCTTTGCCACTCTAGCTGGTAAGATTAGACATACGCATGGCGGCCGTGATCAATCTTAAGATCGGTTGCGAGTGTGCACCATTGCCTTGGGTGCCGAAAGTTACGGACATTGGCAATGTCGACCTCATTGTCGGTATGGAATTCATGGCATCCTAAAAGCCAATATAGATCGCGAAACGGGGAAGTTACCTTCAACGGCTAATGGAACCCGGCAGAACTATAAAAGGTGAACCCTTCAACCCTATTGTGCCTATGTGTCCATCAAAATTAGATAAAACTCACGCAAGGGAAAGTTCCTTCTGGCTCATTCGGGTTTGCCTCCATTGAGTCGTGATACTAAAATCGAAGTGTGTAATCGACACTTTTGCCGAGGGGGATTGCTGACCTTCTCCGAATTTGGTGATCTTTTTTCCCGATGAAATCCGTAAGCCTCCTTTAGAGGGGGTAGAATGTGAGATAAACTTGGAGCCCTTATCAAGCCTACCAAAGAAGGCCCCAGATCGTGATGAGTCCACCCCGCACTGACGAGCTTAAAAAGCAACTTCGTGAGTTACTAAACCTAGGTTTCATCCGACCTAGTGTTTTCCTTTGGCGCCCTATTCTTTTGTTAAGAAAAAGGACTACTCCTTGAGGATGTGCATTGATTATTGGTAACTCAACAAGCATACCATCAAGAACCGCTATAAGCTTTTGAGCGAGAGCATGATCTCATGGATCACCGCAAGGGGCTAAATATTTCTCAAAGATTGATCTACATCCGGATATCATCGATAAGGATTAAAGAGGAGGACATCCATAACCGGCTTTTTCCACTAGATATGGGCATTATGAGTTTACGCTATGCCTTTTTTGATTAACTAATGCCCCAAAAACTTTCATGCGATTGATGAATGATGTTCTTCCAATAATACTTGGATGATTTTGTTGTCATTTTCTTCGACGACATTCTCATCTATAGTAAGACCCTAGCGAGCATGCTAAACACCTTAGATTGGCTCGCAAAGCTAAGATCGCCATCAACTTTTGCCAAATTCTCCAAGTTCAAGTTGCCACTCCAAAAGTTGATTATTTGGGCCATGTCATTTTTTCGGCAGAGGGAATTGCCACGATCCAAAGAAAAATAGAGGCCGGAAGGAATGGCCTATTCCAAAGAAATGTTTTCGGCGCGAAGCTTTCTTAGGGATTAGCGTGGATATTATCTGAATTTTGTAAAAGGACTTTGCAAAAGATTGCACCTCTTACAAATTTTACAAAGCATGAGAAGGTGAAGGATTGGATGGAACACTGGAAAGCAAAGGTTCGTAAGTTTCCAAGAGTTTAAGGATGCCTTAACGCCGGACTTCCGCCTCACATTACCCGATCCCCGAAGGATAAATCGCGGTAAACGGATGCCGCGAAGATTGCCAATCGTGGAGTCCTAATGACGGAGGGTTATTGCCTATGATTCAAAGAAAATGAACGAGACGAGCAAAATGATACCCTACCATGACCAGGAATTGTTAGCCGCTGTCCGCGTCTCCCCTGGATATGGAGACACTACCTTCTTGGTAGAAGATTCCATCTTGATCATCAAAGCCCTCGCTATTTATCCACCCGTTCAAATCTCAATCTCCGCCGAAAGATGGATGGAATTTCTCGAGGAATATGATTTTGAGATTATGTATAAACCCGCAAGCATAATGTGGTTGCGGATGCAGTTGTCGCGCCATCCCTTGGTCACCGAACCCATTGTAATGTAATTTCTACACTCACCACCAAGAGTTTGGAAAACAGATACAACCGGACTTTGGCCACGGATCCCTTTGTTCCTCAGGAGGTTTGGGATAGCTTGACTAAAGAAGCTCGAAATCGCATAAGGAGCGCGAAGCTTCGCGCTCTATAAGAAAGAAGGCAACTTGTTATATTACAAGGATAAGTTGTGTGTACCAGACTTCAGAGTAACGTAAGCTCATTCTCCATGATACACACAATAGTCCTATAGCTGGACACGCAGGGTTTATGAAGACCTACTTTAAGATTCGATCCAGCTATTTCTGGCCTTCTATGAAAAAAGACATTGCCGTACATTAAAGCGCTGTCGTGTGTCAACAAACGAAAGCCGAGCAATTAAGGATTCCAGCGAAGTTGCAACCTTTAGATGTGCCCAACGCCAAATGGGAAGTGATAACCATGGGATTTCATTGAGCCTTCCAAGCACTGCGGACGCCCCCAATATATATATCGACACTGGCCGATACATACGGGGACTTTCCCCTCCCATGGCAACCAACGCAATATGAGCAGGGCCCTCCGCTTCATTCCCGCCATCTATGAAATGATGCCCGAAAGAAGGACACGAAGGGGTCATTCGCCCACGCCAATGGGGCTCCTACGCCGTCGCGAAGCATGAATACAAGGTTAGCATATAACATAATTCACATATAAACAACCACCACGAGGGTGGCACATCCATCCAAGTATCAACGGCAAAGAATATGCATCTAAACTAAGAAAACATCCAAAACCCGTGTTCTACCCCCTCGGACTCGGGTGAGGAGCGGTGGGGACGGTGGGGTCTCAAGAGATCGGCAGACCAAGTCTTGGCATGGCGCTATCGGCATAGAACATCGGCTAGGGTTGTCCACTCCATCCCCCTCCCACATTGCACCACTTTGCGGATGGGTCGATTCACGCCATGGCTTCCGCTATAGCCTTCCGAGGACGCACTACGGTATCACCCTTGAGCCTACTCCGTGATCATGACACCTGGTCCGATGAGGCGGCCTGGGAAGTGTCCCCTTCCAGATCACAAGGGTTCCATGGGTGAGCTAGAGAATACGTGCCGCATCAGCCCATCCCCCGTTACCCAACTTACTCACCCCTAATTCTACTCAAAGTGCATGGTGCCCCATACCGGTCACACCACTACACCCGGGAGTGTCGACCCATGCCATATACCTCGCCCCCACGGACTGTCGGGGCCTAGCCCACTGGCAGGAGTCTCGGAGCCCTTTTATGTTCGGCCAAGACCCACCCCCACTTCACCACTGGGGTGTCCCTTGTCTGGTGCTAAGCCGCACCATAGCGCCTATGACCCGGGTGGGCTCTTGTACGCAGTAGAAAACTAGTAGGGTGTTAAAAGGGAATTACTAGGAGCATTCTATACCTCAAGTTCGTAGGCCTCTACCCCCTTTAACCCCAAGCTTCTTGGAAACTACTGAACCAACTCATGAGACATCGACCATTCCATAACAGGGCGTCATTCATAATTGAAAGTATTCTAGTTACCAAAGAAGGGTCAATCTTAACCAACTAGTCAGAGAAGAACACCAAGGTATTATTCTACAATTTGCAAAGTTAAACTACCACTAACCAGTGTTTGGTTGGACCCGTTGTCAAGGGTGCTTCCATAGTGTCGCATCGCGGGGCGATGACCGGAGGGTGTCTTTAGCGATTGGGGGTGTTTAGCAATCGTTCCTTGAGCTGCTTAGCTGCTCCTCTGCGCTGGCTGGTCCGAAAATGGGGTAAGATGGGGGTGGCGCTGCCTTTGGTGGCTCGGTTTAGCAACCCCCCATGTTGACCACTTTCGAGGTTATGCCAAGTGGCCTTCCCACCATTAGGTGGTTTAATAGCAAGTATTTAGATAATTATCCTTTATAATTAATTTAACATAGCTACTTAAATCCTTTTGTACCCCCTAGGTTTATCATACCCCTGGGTGGCGTATCGATATGTTAGCTGACGTCCATATTTTGCTCGTGGACCGGTATAAATACTTGGAACGGCCACTGCGCTGGTCCCAATAAAGACAATTATGGGTTGTGAGGGAGTGTGCCAATGTCTAGGTAGAAGACGAAGAAGCGTGTGATGGGAAGAACAAAAGGGTCGCGAGCCGGGGTTGGAGTAGGGATGGCGGCCAGGGAAAGTAGAAGTGGGGGAGAGAGAAGGTGAGGAGGGATCTGAATGGAGGGTCTCCTGCTTACCCATAAGCAAAGAAGGCCTCAACAACATGAAACATATTGGTAAGCTCTAGGTCAAGCAAAGATAATTCATATTTAAAAAAAAGAGTGGACCACTTTTAACAACCACGCGGACTTGGGGAGGGAAGCCTCCGCCAGGAAGGGAAACACAAAATACGAGGACCATTGGCAATCGAATGAGCAAGTGCAACCCTAATCCATTGGGTAATCGAGACCAAGAAGTCTGGAACCCGCAACTCAATTTAAGTCCTCCACGCAAAACAAATAGGCATACGATCGGCACCGGATTCTATTAGGAAGAAATCCAGTGTGTACCCCTGTACAAAGAGATAATGCCCCCACAAAGGGATCCACCTCCATCGTTCCACTAGGTTATCAACAAGAATAGGCTAATCGAACATCACTAAGAAATAATTATTTAGCCTATCCAAAACTTTCGGGACTCATGAGGCAATCCCAACTTTTGCGATGTTGTTTCAACTAAAATCCCATCCTCTTGAGATCAAGGAACTGACCGGTAAAATGACATACCACCGCGATGAGACATTAGATTGTGCAGACTTTGCAAGTGGACGCTTATGATCTATCTCCACAACCGACACCCAGCCCGTGAAGGCACTAGAACACACCTCTCGCTTCATAGAACCTGCTATCGAGGCGCTTTGAACATCTTGTTCGATCTTCAAGACCACTGCGGCTTTTCATATATTCGCACACCTCTCTTTATTATTCTCCATCATTAAGGGACACCGCCGCAGCAGAGGTGCGAACGCACACCACATGTCATGTCTCGCTTAATCCAATCACTAAAACGCATTTATGAGACTTCGAAAGCAACAAAGTTAGGGCGCACCATGGAGCGAGGGGAAAGAGTAGGACTTTAAGAGGCACGAAGAGGATGGGGGCAGAGGCGGCGGAGTTGGGGTAGAGGTGGAGGGAGGAGGAAGAGGCGTAGCGAAAGAGGTACCGCCATAGAGAGGAGGGAATTGCAAATCCATCGAGGGCGGGGCATATACAAAAATGGATTAGACGAGAATTAGAAGGTAGCACCGAGAGGCCAAAGAGGGGCGTAAAAAATGCGAGCAAGCATGTATATAACGCCGGGCACCATGAGGCCGAATGGAGGATCCTAATTCGGGGCTTCCTGGCAGCAAAGAAAACCACCCAATGCCATACACCTTGGAAAAGTTCATCTGCCTGAGGCTTTCCAACGCACCAAGAATCGAAGCGGACGGACACACCGGAGGAGATATCTCGGTGAATGTCCGGCGCCAAAACCCTAGCGTATGGGCTGCGCCATCCCATGACTTTATGGGAATTCTTTTTTTAGAAGCGGTTTATATGCCATGGGCCAAGCCATATATACTCGAAAACACCTTCCCCTTTTTTTTTTCGATCTAAGATTCATTTCTAGAGGATGATTGAAGGAAAAAGACATCATACATATCTTGCACTTGGAGATATAGTCACATATACAAGATCGACTCTTAAGACCTTGCTCTTCAAAGCCATCCGCCGAAAACAATCTAAATATCATAAAATTGTGCACCAACCATTCATAGCCATAGTGCGAGATATTTTTGGCCGTGGCCAGTCCCGAAAAGTCCATAAAAGCTCTATAATCGCATTATGAATGCAGAGATACTGGCCCAAGACAATATTGAAAGAAATAAAATAAAGATGGCAAAGAAGCGACTAAAATAACAAAGCCCCCGTCTTGGCATGATTTGACCTTATGAACTTAGTTCTATAAATGAAGAGCTTAGCCTAAATCAAGCAAAAAATCTCACCTTCTTACTTGGCGTGGATGCTCTAACCACCAGTTATTAGGAAATCCTTCATATGAAGGTAAATTTATTAAAATCTTGATGTAGATGAACTCCATCAAAGAAAATAAAATGTGAGATGCATAGTCGCGATTATGTTGCTTTTCCGGGAAGAAGACCCGGTCCCCTAAGGAAGGAGATACATGAATTGTCATGCATAGTCTTGGATTACATTGCTTGAAAAGAAAGGTTTAGAGGAAGGACATACATGAATCGTCATACATATTACCACTTCGTTGCTGAAGAAGTTACCCTTTAAGCCATCCTTGCAAAAAAACAAAGAGAGCGGTGAGGAGAGCAAAAGTAGTGAGTGAGAGCAGATCATTGAACTACCATTGGCTGGAGGAGGTTCGTCCTGGAAAGGAAGTCGACTCTGGCCTCTATAACCTCACTTCGACAAAGGGCGAAAGGCCGGAAAGGCGAACAACCCCCCCTTTTTTTTTCCTTCAATGGAGGAAAAATGTTCTCGGCCGTACCAATATATGATATTAATAACATGATATATGCCTAGAGGTACCCAATATATTATACATGTTATCCCAACAAGTTAACATAACATGTTAAGTTCCATTATATTACACATTTTGTCCCAACATGTTAGTTGTACATGATCCCATAAATACATTGATGTGCTATTTATCACTCATGCAACCATTGGAACTCACATTGCCATGTGGCATAGTGTCATTAGACCCAATGGCCCAATCATAGAGCTTAGTCCTAATTTCGAGGCTATTTAAAGGGGAAAATCCTAGAGATGCCTTTTATGTTTGTCAAATATTAGCATATACACAAATTTTCTTCTAAATATCCACAAACGGATGTTTTGGACCTGGGCATTTGGAAATGTGCAAGCAATTCTTGAAACTCGGGTTGGAACCTTGAGCCAACTAAGGTCAAGTATTCATGGAAACATCCAACGTATTCGCCTGACCTCAATAGAATCTCGAGGTTATTGGGCGCATAAGAAGCCGCCCTTACTCAAGCAAAGGCTAACGGCCAGATTCCACTGAGATCTTTGCTCACAACAAATACCAAGTCCTGGAAACAAATTGCCAAAATGGGCATTCCATTGAAGTGCGGTAGTTCATTGATTCAAGCTTTCTTTAGTTTAGGTGGCAAGCTTTCATGCATTTGACAGGCAACATCCCACGTCACGACATCGACGTCAGTCGCTTCTCTCTTCCCCGCGGATTTGTCCCCACAAATATGTCGACCAAGTATATCTTTTAGGATTTAGAGCTTGTCGCACTCTAGCTACAAGCAAGCAATTAACCGTTGATGGCATTCCACTGCAGTTTGAAATCTGAATGGAAACTTCAGACGTGGAGTCAGATACCATAAAATTTACAGACATGGGATCTTGCCGAGGAGTTTCGTGAAAATCTGCCAGCTGGGATAAACAGAACTTGATCTACAAGGTGCCGGAGTTTTGATCTACATAGTGTGATACTCAGTCTAAGGGTACTTTCCCATGGGCCCAGAAACTTGAGTTTTTTTTTTTTGCCGGGCTTCAGACGCCAGTGTTCCCATGAAAAATCCCACCTTTTGCTTTTTTACGCTACGTCCCGGGACGCTAGATCTTTCCCATGAAGATCCGACCTTGATCGATTCGGATTTTAGACCTTAACAAAAGTAATCCCATCCCGCAATTCTTTTGGCCAAGGTCGAAGACACGGTACCTGGTATCCGATCCAGCCAATCTGGAGTTGACCATGGGAAAGCACCCTAAGTCATTGAGCCTAGGAGGGGTCGAATCCACACCAAGATTACTGATCAAAATTTCGTTGCAGTTGCCGATAACCGGGAACATTCTCATCCCTTGGGCTAGGTAGCTAGGCTGATAACGGGGAATATGCTCATGGTGATTCCGCCATTCCATTAATGGTGCTTGTCCACTCTTTTGTGGTGTTTTAGGTCAACCATGCTAGTAGCCAGGCTGACAATGGAGAATATGCTCTTGGCGATTCTTCCATCAGTGCTGCTGGTATGTGTGACTATTATGTCCACTCTTTCCTGCTGTTTTAGGTCAAACATTTGCTTACAAAGAGATCCAGTGGACCTATTGTTTAACGAAAGGCACCATTTTTGCATTTGGCCCAGATCCATGGCTGCAGAGATCACACAAAACGGAGCTCAAGAACTTCATCAGACCTGCAAACTGAGAAGCATTGCAATAGATTACTGCCCTCAGGTATGTCACCATCACAAAGAAGCGGCTGAGATTCACGTTACATATGATCACAGGGGAGGAGCTAGATGGAGAACCACATCTAGGTTCAAGTACGGCACATTCAGTTCCAAAATCAAGACTCCAGATGGTGATACCAGTGGTCTAAATTCTAGCTTTTATCTGTCTTCTCTAGAAGGTCCCAGAGACCAGGATGAAATTGATTTTGAGTTTTTAGGTAAAGATAAGACGATTGTGCAGACTAATTACTATACTAAGGGAACTGGAGGTAGGGAAATTATCCATCAGTTAGGGTTTGATTCTTCTCATGACTTTCATGAATATACTATAAGATGGACATCATCACAGATTGATTGGCTTGTTGATGACAATGTTATTCGGACTGCAAAAGCCGAAGAGGGCAAGGATTTTCCACACATGCCTATGTTTCTATATGCGTCAGTCTGGAATGCAAGTGACGTTGATGAAGGAAGATGGGCAGGGCAGTATAGTGGCATTCATGCTCCTTATGTTTGCACATATAAGGATGTTGTGGCACCTCCTCACTAGGCAGAGGTAAGCAAATTATATCTTTTAGTATTATGATATCGACTTAGGTGATGTATGAGGCTTCCTTATGCCATCTTGCGTATCAATTAAATTGCCACCTCTAGCTGTCATGCAATCTTAATTTTACTTTACTAAATCCCCGTGAATTTCTAAACTCAATTAGCTGCTTTTCAAATCTTAGGTGAATAGTGTGAGTTAATTTTGTCCATCATATATTTGTATCAGTAGCTATCAGTAACAGCAATCAATTTTCTTACTGGAAATTTTGATTCTCGAATATGCTTTCAAAGCTTTTCTGTCTTTGAAAGCTCAGGCCAACAAGTTTTCCACACTTCTGCATTGTGATAGTGCCTAGTGGCCGAAAAAGAGCCTATGCTGAAGGCTATGAATGTTAAATAGAATGATGTTTTGGACTATGCAGATGAACGAAAGAAACTTAAACAGAATAACAAGGCAGAAGGCTTTGATGCTTATATTTTATTTGTTAATTAGCATTGTCTGATCTGACGCTGACATATTTCATAATGCATCTTGTTTTCGTACACATCTTTTGTTTTGTGGACCACATAATACGTTTTGTCCCAGTTTTTGCTTGGATTACGTAACCGGGAGAAAAGCGTATCTAAATAGATATCAAGAGACAGGTCTAAGATATCAAGGGACAGGTCTATAAGATTCTGTATATGATTAATGCAAATGGCTGGATTTGAAATTTGTGAATAAAGTACCATAAAAAGGGCATCAATTGTTGAAACTTTCGATTGTGATATGTTAAGCAGGAAAACTATAAGACTTGGTAATTTCAGCTGTAATTGCAACTCATTGACCAGGTCAGATGTAGGAGAAGGAACCTGCAAAGCTTCGAAGGGGGCCGATTTGTGTGTGGTAAATTGAATTCCCTGGAAGTATGCTATATCTAAAGTGTGGAATGTCAAGTGTTGTCAAGTATGGAATGTCAAGTACATGATGTAGAAAAAGGGTCCATCACATCGATAATACTTCATGCATGAAAGGCTGGGATTTAAGTTGTGGGTTAAAGGTAAGAACAAGGAATTTGCCATATGTGACGAAAAAGGCAAAAGGGAAGGGACCTTTGTGAAAAAGGGAGGTCTAAAGGGCAGAATAAAAGAGACAGAATGGCAGAATGTGACTAAAAGGAGAAGAGAATGAGGTGCTGTAAGAGATCTCTGGCAGGGGCAGACTGCCACATCCAAACTGTGCGGGAGATGATGGTGCAGGAGCCGCAGGGGACGACCGGGGACAGGCGGTTGCCTTCCGCCATAGCTACCGGCACGTCCACAAAGCTGTGGGAACTCTTCCAGCGGGACGACCGGGACGACTGCAACGTGCCAGTCTTGAAGCTGGACCGCCACCCTTGGCCTTTAAGTCAGGCCTCATCCTCACCCTCAGCCTCTTCCTTCGATGATGAGGTTGAGGAGGCTCCTTGTAAACTACCTGGTGCAGTCCCTTTTATATGGGAAGAAATTCCTGGCACCCCTAAGAGACTCCTGGCACCCCTTATGCTACATACTGGCACCTCCTGGTTGTGTGTTTACAAGAAATTCCCATACCGCCATTCTAAGAGAAACAGTGGAAGTGAATAAGTTTGTACAAGCATTCCTTGTTAATTATCCTACAAGTATTCCGTTGTTAATTGAATTGCTCTTGTATTTGTATCTTATTTTTATAGAGACCATGATTTCTAGACATAAAGTTGGAAAGCATAGCAAAGGCCTTTTGGAGAAAGAAATCATTCAAGAGGTTGTGATTTTTTTTACCTGCATTTTGGCGCCACACTACGTATTTAGTTTCTTTTTCATAAAACAACATTCTCAGGAAGGGCAAAATTTCCAAATGTTAGTACAATCTATGAAAGCAAGACATCAAAACCAACAGATTTGAGAAGGAAATAAATAAGATTTCTTTAAGTTTTTTCAATAAATCACTTTTGATTGTTAAAATAATGATATCAATAAATATATAAGATAAGATAAGATAAGATAAAGTTTTTAACGTCCACTGGAAGCTCTCCGAGCTTATGGGATCTCGGAATTGAGACAAAGCCAGCATGAAGCTCCAAACTAGAACTCAAACTCCAACCTTAAAAGCAAAGCATGGGCATAAGCCCGCATTGCAGAAGACATAGGGCTAAACCCCTTAAACATAGCAACTAAAACAAAACCAACTATAACAAAACCAAGATGTGGGTAGGCAAAGGTACCCCAACCGGGGGTTGGAAGGCCAATCGATCAAAAATAAGCGAGCCTCCACCCATAAACCCATCGATTTCGCCCTCGCCTCGCCCGAACCTTGCACATAGCTCGTCACGCCATCGAGTTAAGCAAGAACAGCGAGGTCCTCTTGCACCGAAAAGAGAGTGCCTTTCAAGTGGCTCCCCGTCTGTAAGACATACAACCTATCCCGGATACTGAAAAATGTACCAGAAGATGGCGGCTGCCGCCTGAGGTGGGCACCCACTCTTTACAGCGATAAAGTTCACCGGGCTCCGGTTATGGCATGATGTCCGTAAAAGAAGTGTGCGCCTACCTCGAGATTCAACCAAATGGCGCCTCTGGAACGAGGCGTGAGGTTCAAATGCCGATCTTGCCCGTGATTCAAACCCGAACTACATGCACCATCCCAAGCCTGTGTGCTATCATGAAGCCGCTTTACCACCTACACCACCATCTAAAAGCATGTGTGCTGCTTTGAAGCTGGCTCCCGCGATATGCTCTTTGGGATATCCTCAACCAGTGGCCTCTTGCATTGATATCCTCAACTATGGCCTCTT